>JBBIGC010174883.1:0-15150 GCA_037576955.1 Lepidarchus adonis
ATGTTTATCAGTACATTGCAGAAAATAATGAACTTTATCACAATATGCTAATTTTTTGAGAAGGACCTGTATGTGTGTTGAAAAGCCACCTAATTGTTCACTTGGTTTTTTTGTGTGTCTGTTTTGATTTTATTTGTTTTAGGGAAGCGAAAGACATTCCAAGGTCATAACTGGGGCTCAGTTCTATTACTTAGATAAGTTTATACTACTGAGCTGTGGGTCCAGGCTGCTCCTGTATCTTTACCATCTGGACCAGTCTAAAAATGACATTAAGAGGTATGTTGTGTAGAAACACACACACACACACACACACACATACAAATTACACTAAACTATGTAATAGTGTGCTTGAAAATAATATAAAATTATTATATTTTTTAATTGGCGATTTTATCTTAAAATCTTGAAGATGAATATCACATATCAATCTTGAACAGAAATGATTGAAGGGTAAAAAGCCACAGTCAATCAAAAAATGCCCCGGATTGTATACAGAAAAGAGACACTATCTAGGCTGATTAAATACAACTGAGGCAACATGAAGAAAGTAGGGTGCACAAAGATAGGTAAAACCACATACTTGCAATTATTGCAGCAACTTAGACCAAACACTGGTCACAACTTTGTGAGGAAGACTGATTTAAAGTCAGGCATAACGTCTTCGATGAGTTGGAGTAGATTGTCTTAAAAATGGAAGTGAGAGGCAAGGTTTGTTGCTGAGGATTCTGGGAGTTAGCAAAGTAGTAATTAAATACAATCTCATTTGAATCTCAACGCTGAGTCTTAATCTATGTCTTGTTCCAAGTGTTGCTAGGCTACCAATTTATTGTCAGAGTACCTGGTAGGCTGTGTCACTCCTTTATTGTTATATCACTCCATTTATCACTATGTTGCATTATATTGTCGTCATGACCAACTTTGATATTAAACTGTTCAAATTTACATTGTGGTATAAACCAATTAGCCAAAACATTATCACCACTGACAGTTAAATTGAAAAACATTGACTAGTTCTTTAATTACGGTGGCACTGGTCAGGGGTGGGGTGGGGTGAGGGTGGCATATATTACAGTCAGTTCCTGAAGTTGATATGACACCAGCAGGAATAATAAAATAATATTTTATTATGATGGCAGATAAGTCAGAGCATCTCCAAAACAGCAGTTCTTCGTACCTACCAAAAGTGATCCTAGGAAGAACAACTGATGAATCAATGACTGTATGATGTGATCTCAAAGAAGAGCTCCTGTTGTACAAAATGTTAATGCTGACTCTAATATTAAACCACGGTCAGAACTGTTTGGCATGAGAGGGACCGACACATTATTAGACAGGTGGTCATAATGTAATGGCTGATCTGTAAGAACTTCACAACCACAGTCTCATACCTCAGAATTTAATCGAATGACCTGGTTATTGTGAGTTTTGATCATTTTTCAGATATGAAAAGAAGAGTGTGTTCAAACTGTCAAGCCAGTTCAGCATGCTTTCTGGAACGGACATCACTGCAGTGTCAGCCATCAATGACTTCTTTTCCTGTATCCTAACACTGCAGCTTTTTCTAACTTTCATTTTTGTAAGTATAGAAATGTCGAAACTGAAGGACAGAAACATACCATAAGAATTACATCTACGATTTGTTTCCAGTGGTGGTTTGGTTTAAAAACTTCCAAATGAAAGATTCTGTACACTGACGGTTCTGTGTCTGAAGTGATGCTAAATCACATTCAGTGCTGCAATCAGTGATAGTAGTCTGTCATTGAATGAAAAATGTAATCTACACCATGTTTCCAGGTGTTTGGTTCCAAACTAGCATTTAAGGGAAATTCTTTAAAGAAGGACAGGAGCCTGATCTTTTCCTGCTCAAAAATGTCACAGTCATTCAGTCTTAGTAAATAAGGGACTGATATGATGCCTGTCATAAATCTTTCATATATTCCTGTGTATGGGCCTGTCTAACAGACAGTGGTACAATGTTTGTAGTAGTTCTTCCTACTTCCTACTGATATGATTATTACATACAGACATGTTAACATTTTTGTTTTAATTTTTAATTTAATGGATGGAAATCTTGGCTAATGGCGCTAACTAAGAGGTTAGTTAACCATATAAATCATATTATCAGATGCATCTGATATATTGGTGTACTATAAAGTCACTTTATGGTATATAAATTAAAATATAACAGCAAAAGCATAAATGGCTCAAAGCACAATCCTTTATTTATGAACTAAACTATTAAAACCCACAACGACTACATTTTGAAACAATTCCTAAAATAATTTTGTTGGCGGATCTCTTCATAATGACCAAGAAAAGCTTGTTTTTTTTGTTTGTGTAGTATGTATTATTATTACAGTATTTTAAAAAAGTGAGTACACCCCTCACATTTTAGTAAATATTTTATTAGATATTTTCATGGGAAAACACTGAAGATATGACTCTTTGATGCAATGTTAAGTAGTCAGTGTACAGCTTGAATAACAGTGTAAATTTACTGTCCCCTCAAAATAACTCAACACAAAGACATTAATGTCTAAACTGCTGGCAACAAACATGAGTACACCCCTAAGTGAAAATGTCCAAATTGTATCCAATTAAATTTGGTGCAAATTTGATCAGTAATTATAGCCTCAGTTCTCAATAACTCAAAATTACGAATTGAATATGAATTTTTCAGATTTTTCCACAGCCAAAAAGTATACTTTTTTGTCTGACTAGAGAAATTAGTTTCTGAAACATTTAGACAGTCATTTCAATGGTTGTCTGTAGTATTTTAATTCTAATTCGTTTAAAAAAAAAAAAAAAAAAAATTCATTCTAACAATTATTTGTTGAAGTCAAAGAATACTTAATGTAGCTCCTCAACTTTTGAGCATTATAATTTCGAGTTTATTTTTATATACATATTTTTATTTATTTCAATTGCAGTGTTGCTTGAGTTTGTGTATGTTTTCTGCATAAATCTGACCATCATTAATTCTTAAAGTATATAAAGGGAACATTTGCTTTTATTCTGTGTGACCTTGTGCAGCAATAACTGCAGTTAAACATTTCTGACAAATTTTAGTTCTGTGGATTTCCTCACATAAAATGCTTGGCTATTCCAAAGCATTAACTTTATAATTATTTAACTATTTTTGGTAGATCATGTGTGGTCATAAAAAAGCCAAACCTTATTCTTTACCTGGTGGACTTTTTATTTCTTATTTTAGTTGGTGTGAGAGAGATTGGTTAGAAGTGGGTTCATTTGTGACCTCACAGACTACAGGTGCATTGAAAAAAAAGCTCAGTCTTTCTTGACATTACTTTCAGAAAGTGGTATCCATATATTATATAGATTCATAACATATAAAATATGTAATGAAATATGAAATATGACGTATGAAATATGTCAAGCCTTTATTTCCTGGAAATTCCATGATTATGGCTTACATTATGGCTTAATTCACTGTCTTAGAAAATTAGAATATCACGTAAATAAATCGATAAATCGATAAATAAAAAACGATCAATAAAAAATTATATTTTAAACAGAAATGTCAAGCTTCTGAAAAGTATGTTCATTCCTATGCACTCAATAACTGGTTGGGCCTCTTTTTGCATGAATTACTGCAGCACTGCTGAGGTGTAATGGAAGCCCAGGTTGCTTTGAAAACAGCCTTTGGGTCGTGTGCATTGTTGGGTCTGGTGTCTCTCATGGGGTTCAGGTCTTGAGTGAGTTTTCTGCCAATCAAGCACAGTAACACCCTGGTGGTTGAACCAGCTTTTGGAAACTTTGGCAGTGTGGGCAGGTGCCAAGTTCTGCTGGAAAATGAAATCAGCATCTTCATAAAGCTGGTCAGCAGAAGGAAGCATGAAGTTCTCTAAGATTTCCTGGTAGATGCTGCGTTGACTGTGGACTGCAAACACCAGCAGATGACATGGCCCCAAATCATCACTGTCTGTAGAAACTCCACATAGGAGTTCAAGCAACATGGATTCTGTGTTTCTCCACTCTTCCTCCAGACCCTGGCACCTTGATTTCCATATGATATAAACATTTACATTCATCTTGAAAGAGAACTGGACACTGAGCAACAGTCCAGTGCTTTATCTCCTTAGATAACGCTTGTGACATTGTCTCTGGTTCAGGAGTGGAGATACGAGGAATGTGACATTTGTAGCCCATGTCTAGGATTCGTCTGTGTGTAGTGGCTCATGATGCACTGACTCCAGCCTCAGTCCACTCCTTGTGAAGCTCCCCCAAATTTGTGAATGGATTTTTCTTAGCAATCCTCTCAAGGCTGTGGTTGTGCCTGTTGCTGGTGCACCTTTTCCTACCACACTTTTTCCTTCCACTCAACTTTCTATGAATATGCTTGGATACAGCACTCTGTAAACAACCAGCTACTTTAGCGATGACCTTTTGTGCCTTACCATCCTCAGCCTTTTAGACCGAGACCATTTAAAGGCTCAGGAAACCTTTGCAGGTGTTTTGAGTTAATTAGCTGATTAGGGTGTGACACCATAACTTTTTAATTTTTTTTTTTGCAATATTTAAATGTTAACAGTAAATCTGGGGTTTTATTATCTGAAAGCTATAATCATGAAAATTCCAAGAAATAATAGCTTGACATATTTCACTGTATGTGCAACAAATCTATATAATATTTGAATTTCACTTTCTGAAAGGAATGTCATGAAATATTGACCATGGTATTCTAATTTTTGAGATGTACCTATATTAAATACATTGGTCTTTGAATGATCCTTGTTGGTCAAGCCCTCTTGAAGAAGGTAAAAATAGGCTTGAATTTCCTGTCTGACTGTGGATTGGTAGACATTGGTTACACATTCTTTAGATATGTTTGTTATTCCCAGCCTGATGGATATGAAAACCTTTTTCTAAGATCTTCAGAAATCTTATTTGTTTATTGCATCATACACATTCTTAAACATGTGTTTTGACTTTTCCAATTTTTCTTCTTGCATAAAACAGGGCACCAACTCCAGTCTGCTTGTCATTCCATTGATTGAGTCTTATTTCATCTTCAAATGAACTGCTAATCCTAGAGGTTTACATACTTTTTCTACTTTACTACTTTGCTACAGATATGTTTTATTTGGAATGTTTTCCCCAATAACTGAATTTTATAATATAGTCTCCTTTTTAAAATTGATTTTTATCTACTTGCAAGACTTTTGAAAATTGACAAATTGACATAGATTATTATGATTATATTTGTTGTGATTATTTTCATTAACAATATTAACCCTGGTACACATGCTCCTCAGGATATCACACCATATGCAACATGAAAGCAAAATAATAACAATGCATGTATATATTTCTACTATATTTCCTTGTTTCTTTCTTTTGCACTGGTTAATTCATACTAATGGCAGATATGAGTCACTTTCACACAAAAATGTGAGCCACCAAAGCAAAATATACCAAATCTGAGTGAAATATTTTAAAAAAGCAATAAAGCTTGTAACATAAGCTTAGCCTTAGAGAAAAAAATATGCATGTAATGCTAGTATGTATATTTGTAATTGCAAGTCATAATGTCACTGCATGTTTTGTGTTCTTGGGCCAAACATTCAGTACTGAATGTAATGCATGAATGTTTTATATTTACATATTCACTTGATCACCAGAGATTCTTAACTTCAGTGTTTCAGACATTGTAGTAGCTGCTGGGGCTGACCGCTCAATACAAGTGTTTGATCTGAATCACAGCTCTGTGGCAGCAAACATTAATGATGCTCACTCCAGAACTATACACCACCTGTCCCTGAATAAGGTAATTTCTAACACTTGGAAGAAACAATTTTCTATAGCCAGGAATCATTTATTAAATACATTGTTTAAATTGTAAGTCTATAGCACTATTCAAACTGAATAAAAATGTGAGACTTAGATTAATATATTTTTAATGTTAATCTCTAGAAATTATGGTCTTTGACTTTTAAAAGGTTTGATTAAGATGTTGTAGAGTTTTTCATCTTAGAGAAGTAGCATTTAATCAGGCAGAGAATTATTCAAGGAGGAACCATTGCCTTTTCTAGATAACAGCTTAAAAGATTTGCCAATTTTGGAAAAATATCTTTGTTGATATTTTTAGATGGCTGATGTGAATATGGATTACACCCACAAGTGTGTATTCATTATTTCACTGCTTTAAAACATGAAAATGACATTTTATGACCATTCATTTGTTTAACCATCTCTTACTGCTCAGACAAGACTCATTCCTTTTCTTGTTTTTCATTATAAGAAACGCTGCATAAGAGGAGAGCATTAAGCTATGTTCAGTCATGACTATATTTGTTACACATGTGTAACTGCTTGGAACTGGCATTTTTGAGAAATATGGCTTGATACATTAGAATATGCAGTATTTGAAAAACAATTTCTGTTTTTCATTTAAGCTCAGCAAATAATATAATTTGTACACAAAATATTTAAAAAAAAAATTGTTGTACTTTTCATTTCATTTCAAGATAAAATCTCATTAAAAACATAAATGTTTACAACATATAATTTACAGTAGTAGCTGTAAAACTGCTAATAGCTATAATCCAAGGTAAAATGCTAATATGCTACAGTAGTAGGTCATGGTATTAAAATTAATGTTTTATTTTATATTATTGTTTCTCAATAATGTCAGTGGCATAATGATACTCTTTACTTACCAAAAACAATAATCACAAGAGTATTCATTCATCTGGTCTGGTTTGTTTTTGTCTCTTTCTATCATACTCAAAATTCTATTCTGGATTGTGTATTAGTTACTCTGTATTAATTACTGTGTACCATCAATATGAGCAGCAAGACAGGAGACAAAATGAGTCAATGGTTTTCAAGCAATATTGTTAGGTGGGTGTTGCCTTCAAATCAGTTGCATTACCTGGTTCTTTGCAATCTCATACTAAATTTGCTACAGAGTTTATGATTTAAAATATTTATGCATGAAATTAGTATTGAAATTTTCATTTTTCAATATTGTTAGCTTTTTTTTTATTGAAAAGGTAAAGTCTATGTAAGGAAATATTTCACATACCAGTGAGTCAGTAAAACTCATATAAAGCCCCATAGTTGGTGAACTTTTGTGTGATATAATATCCCTTCCTTAGGTCAATAAAGCAGTAGAGATAAACAACACACTTGTTTACTTGAAAGAGAAACATTTATTGACTGTCGGATTAAATCTGTGAAAGCTATTTGACATCTGAGCCCTTTTTATGACGTGCAAATGCTGTCATATTTGATTCTAGAATTGTAAAAGTAATAATAACTTGTGTTGCACTACAAATATGGTGGTGTTATGCAATGATGAAACACCAGAAAGCAGCTGATTGCATTATAAAACAATAATAAATTTAATCTTTCTGACATAACCATTTACTTCAATTTGTACAGTATCTCACAAAGGTGAGTACACCCCCCACACATTTGTAAATATTTTACTTTGACTGAGGATATGTCTCTTTGATACAATGTAAAGTAGTCAGTGTACAGTTTGTATAACAGTGTAAATTTGCTGTCCACTCAAAATAACTCACACAGCCATTAATGTCTAAAGTACTGGCAAGAAAAGTGAATGAAAATGCCCAAATTGTGCCAGAAGTGTTGATATTTTGTGGTCACCATTATTTTCCACCACTGTAATTCTCTTCCTTTCCTCCATGACTACATCATGGAGTTGGTGGAGATTAGAGACCTTGCGCTCCTCCACCTTCCATTTGAGGATGCCCCACAGATGGCCAGTCTAGCACCTTTACCCTCAGTTTCTTTAGCAAGGGAGTGGTCATTTTTGGAGGTATGTTTGGGGTTGTTATCATGTTGGAATACTGCCCTGCAGCCCAGTTTCCGAAGGGAGGGAATCAGAATCAGAAAACTTTATTAATCCCGGGGGGAAATTGTTTAAATCATGCTCTGTTTCAGTTTTTCACAAGTCCGCTATCATAGTTCCCTCAATATACTCCCCAGTGCCAGTTCCATTAATCCATGTCCTTAGTCTGTTTGTCTTCAGCAAACTGTTTGTGGGCTTTTTAAAAAAATCATCTTTAGAGGAAGCATCCTAATGGGACGACAGTCATTCAGACCAGTTTGATGCAGTGTGTGGCGTATGGTCTGAGCACTGACAGGCTGACCCTCCACCCCTTCAACCACTGCAGCAATGCTGGCAGCTCTCATACATCTGATTTCAAAAGACAACTTCTGGATCCGACGCTGAGCATGTGCACTGAACTTCTTTGGTCGACCATGGCCAGACCTGTTCTAAGAGGAAACCTGTCCTGTTAAACTTCTGTATGGTCTTAGGCGCCATGTTGTAGCTCAGTTTCAGGGTGTTGACAATCTTCTCGTAGCCTAGGCCATCTTTATGTAGAACAACAATTTTTTTTTTAGATTCTTTGCCATGAGGTGCCATGTTGAACTTCTAGTAACCAGTATGAGAGAGTGTGAGAGTGATAACATCAAATTTAATACACCCGCTCCCCATTCACACCTGAGACCTTTTAACACTAATGAGTCACATGACACGGAGGAGAGAAAATGGCTGATTGGACACATTTGAGTTATTTTGAGGGGACAGCAAATTTACAATGTTGTACAAGCTGTATACTGACTACTACTTTTTAAGTGTCATATCTACAGTGACACATGAAAATATATAATAAAATATATTTTTTAATGTGAGGGGTGTACTCACTTTTGTGGCATACTGTAAGTCAAATTTAGGCTAATATGGGGTTTATTGTTTCAGCTTATAATAATGCCTTGTATTGTTTTTGTTTTTTTATTAATTGACCTAGACACCCTAAGTAAAAAGTAAAAATTAGTAAACAGGGATAGTAGTAGTTTTGACACAGTGTAAAGAATTTGGATAATTTGTATTTCTTTTAAAGAAGAGAACAGGAATGCATTTTTGTGCTTGTATTTGTGTATAAAAACCTTTTTATTTATTTTAATTTGGGCACAAAGTCTGCAGTGAAATTCCTTATAAAGTTTTAAAACTGTAGATTTTTCTGCCTTTGACCTCTAACTGTACCCACTGTATAACCTGGGAAAAACAGAAAATAAACTAAACTAATAAACTTTTTTAACTGATGAGATGTTGATATGACTTTAGGTTATGATTGTATGTCAGGGCAAAACTATTCCAGAATTTTTGGTAATTTTTGCATATTTGTCACACCTGCATATTTTAGATCATCAAGCAAATTTTAAAATTAAGTGTTCTATTCTCTCCTGAATTAATTTTGGGAGGCCGGCCACTCCAGGGAAGGTACACAACTGTTGCAAAGGTTTCTCCATGGTTCACTGGAGTATTTGTATCCCTTTCCAGACTGATAGATGTCAATGATTTTGTTTCTCATTTGTTCTGGAGTTTCTTTAGATTTTTGCACGTTGTCTTGCTTTTTTAGATCCTTTAGCTACTTTACTTTGTCATTAGTATTTTCGCAATTTCTTGATTGAACAGGTCTGGCAGTAATCAGGCCTGAATGTGACTAGTAAAACTGAACTGTGGGAGAGTACCTTTCCACAAAGGGCCATCTAGGTTTGGATAGCTTTTTCATCTTAATACTGTAAGTTAAATCGGGAGAATGGTTTAGTGTTGAAGAGCATTGTGTTAAAATGGCTCAAAAACCATCCTGTTTTAAAATATACTGTAGTGATTGTCTGTTTGGCCAAGTTCTTATTGAAAGTGAGAAAATGTGTCTTAGCAAGATTTTAAAAAGCCTACTTGAATATTTAGCTGCAACATTAAGTTTGTTTATATTAATATCTCACACTCAGTCATTGTGTGTCCTAAACCACATCAGTACGTCCGTGCTACCTTGCTTTTTGTTCTTGCTTTTTGCTTGCTCTGGTTCTGGTGTGTCTTTAAAATCTAAATCTGGTCAATTTTAAGTTCATATTACTTTCATAATTAATAAGTGAGATGGTTTCTTTAGGAACAGTTTGTGTTCCACCACTACAGATGTGGTCTGCCATTCTTTAATCATGAAAGAATGTATTTACTGACCCTTGCTGACCCCTTTTCATCTGTGTTTAGCCCATATGTTAAGCCACACCTCCTCCTTTTTCACGGTAGAGAGGTTAAACCAGGATTAGCTGGGTAAACTACCTATACTACCCTGGATTAGGTGCTCCAGATCCACAGTTTCTTCTGCTGCATTCTCCCACATTTACTTAGCAGCCAAGCTCAGTCACGCCACCCATTGTGTGTGCTGCTTAGCAGGTCTGTTTTTTCAATGATCTAGCCCTAGTGTTACGTCAACGTATGTTCCTCCAGCTTGAGGCCCATAGTCCTTGAGGCCTAGATGGATCAAGTCGAATGAAGGATTCCCATACCTAAATACAAACACACATTTGACTTTACTTATACTATTTTAAATTAGCTTTTAACTGCTTGAATTATGATTTTTATTCTACTCCCTTAAGGAATGTTACTTTCTAAACCTAGCTCGGTTCATAAAGATTTGAAAAGTGACACCATTTTTGTCATTTCACTTCTGTTCACCAGCAATTGATTTGAACTAAAGCAATTAAGATATAGATGCAGTATAGACTTTTAGCTTTAATTCATATAATCAAAGGTATTGTAAAATTTCTGGACTAGCATCTTTTGAGTGCGGTTTAGGTTCATTTGGGTCCATTTTTATCCACTTGAAGTACCGTTTGCAGCATTTGACTGAATTCAGTTCAGTTTTATTTATCATATTCAAGTCAACATTACAATCAAATTTGTCTAACAAAAAGTAATATGTATTAAACTCAGCAGTAAGAGCATATACCTTTTTTCCCCAACGATAGGCTGCAGCTTATACATTGATTTTGCAAACCTGGTATTGGGTGCAGCTTACTTAAATGGCGTGGTCTATCTGAAAACATGATAACACATTTACTAAAGTGAGTGGCTGAGTGGCAGTGTCAACTTTGAATGCACTTCTGAAAAAGCCAGCTCAGAGACCTACTCGAAGGCAGAGTTCTGTTTTGGCTTGTTTTCCCCTGTTTTCTATCATCACAGAGCACAATTTCTGTTCCCATTTGCAAGCTGCTCCAACGTGCGCTGCTAACTCATGCTCTCTCGCTAACTCTCCACTAAAAAAACACTCTTCCAACTCGTTTTAAGCACTACCAACCCGTTTTCCGCTCCCCACAATACACAGTTCATAATGCATTGCTCCCTGCACAACATAACACTGCAAACCGGTTCCCGGAATTAGCATCCGTTAGGAGTTAGCCTAGCCATCACGATAGTCCTCGATGCACCCAAATACGCAGACTCTCTGCGGTTGTAGAGTTTATCCTATTTATACCTCACAATCTGGTTGTCATATTCTGTCATATATAAGAAGAAGAAAAAAAACGTTTCTTTGATGCTGGAAAACGGCTCTGCACTGCTCCATCCCTATACATGTAAATTCTTTAGTATAAAATTAGCAACACTGAAATGCAAAAATTATCAGGTTTACCTTTTTTCATATTGGATTCATAAATGTCAGTTTCGACCTGTGCTGCTTTTCTGTCACTGATGTTGGACACGTTCATATCAGATATTACATACGATGCCTGGAGTTTCTGCAGTGTAGTTCTTTCATTGCAGCATGATATCAATATTTTATGTTTAATTATTTATGTTCAACTACAGTATAATGTTACTACTGGTATAAAGCTGCAAAGGTCTCCAGGGGTCAAGTTAAATGCTTTTACTTCAGATCTGTAAATTCAGTAACGCTGCGGCTAATAACATGGGACGGATTAGCTTAGATTTTAAAACATTTTCTGTGGCTTATAGAATGGGGTGTCCTATAATGTAGGGTGGTCTATTGTTGGGGAATTATGGTATATACAATGAATATTAAAAAGTCTGGTTATCTGCTGTACTTTCTCTACCACCTCATCATCTATGGAGTGGCAGGTACTGTCCTCTTTGTAGCCTTCTGAAGTCCACAGTCATCACTTTTGTTACGTTAACATAGAGAGCGAGGTTGATGGCGAGGTCTGTCGGCTGTGTCATCGTTATCTGTGATGAGGCGTGTTGTCCTCAAACTTAATGATCATGTTGGAGCTGTGGTTGGCAGCACAGTAGTATGGAGTAAAAGGGGGGAGGGGACCCACACAACTTTGTGGTGCACCTGTGTTGAGGGTCAGGTGGAGGAGATATATGCTGCCCAATTCTCACCACCTGGGCCTGTAATAGCATTCTCACATACATGTTCCCTTTGTCCAGGTGAGCAAGTACAGACTGTGTTACCAGGACATGGGTGTCTATCACCCTGAATACTAACTGAAGAGTAGATGAAGTTTCTGACTAACAGCTCAAAGCAGTGATGTAAGTACTACAGGGTGGAAGTCATTTTAGCTTGAGACTACTGGTTTCTTGAGAACCTAAATGATGAAGGCCCTGAAGGAGGTGGGGGTGGCGATGACAGAAAGGAATAGGTTGTGTATTTTTGTGAACACCTCGGCTAATTTTTTGAGAACATGCCCAGGAATGTTGTCTGGCCCTGTGGCTTTGTGGGGTTGATCACTTTGAAAGACCACCATTAGCTGTTTCTAGGGTAAGTGTGGCAGCTTCTACTTCCATGTGTTGCTGTATTTGCAACTAAGAGCTTAGAAAGTGTTGAGCTCATATTTTAGTAAGGTGGTGGGTTGGATAGTGTCCCTGTTTGTCACCGTAGTCCGTAATGCAACATACTCCTAGAGTTAGAGCAGTGGTATTTGGAATCCGACTTTGTTTCTGTCGTCCCACTTGGCTGCTCTTATGACTTTACAGAGGTCATACTGTATATGGCTGCTTTGTAGACCCCAGGATCCCCTAAATTGAAGGCAGCTGTCCACACCCTGAGCTTGCCTCAGATATTTCAGTTGGATTTCTGGGTTTCTGATTAACTAGAGTCTACGTATTCGCTGATGCTCCCATCAGCTGCTTCTTCAAATGTCTTTTTAAAGCAGTCGTAGAACCTCTACAGCCTCATTGTCTACAATTCTGCTAGATGCTGGTTTCTCTCCTGAGATGCCAGTGCTTTCATATCCTGCATGCAGAAACATCTCGAAGCCTTACTTCTGGTTTGAAGCCTACTGCTGGAACCTGCTCGCTCCTGCTGAGAAGCTGTACAAAGGCTTGCTTACCCCTCACCCACTGTGGTCCACCTCTTCTCTAGAACTGCTGCCTCTCTTGTCTTCCATGTCTGGACCACCCATTACTGGGCCTCCTGCTCACTTCCTTCAGAATAGTTTTCATGGACCCTCTCTCTTTTGAGCCTTGGTTCCTCCCAAGGTCTCTTCCTATAGCTTAGGGTGTTTCTGAACCCAATTCTGTAAAGCTGCTTTGTGACAACATCTGTTGCTATACAAATAAAATTGACAATTGACCTTTTTAAACATGCTCTTGACCTGATTTGATGCAAAGTTTCTTCATCAGGGCTTTTTGTTACTGTTCATCTTGCCAATCTGACTCATCCTCAGCTGGGCTACACCCTCCAAATCTCCAGCTCTGCCAGCTGCCCTTTCTCCTTCCTTGCCAGGTGTCTATTTTCCACTTTGTATCTGCTCCATTTGTATTAATGTCCCCTCTCTAGCCACTATTTAGTCCTGTTTCTGTGGCCAATGCAAGCCAATCTATGGGCCAGTCAGAGGTGCAGCTTTGGTTCCAGGGCTTTTTTTTAAATTCAGGACAACTTCAGTGTTATTATACTAGTTTTCTTAGGGTTCCAAGTTCATGTCCAGTCCTCATTGACTTTCTGTCACTTTCTATACCCTTTTCAAAGTCACTGTCTGTGTACTATCTCTGTCATAGTCCTTGTTTAAGTCCCTGCAACTGTCTCCAGTACTGTTCTGGTCTCAGATTCTGATGTCTAGTCATCCTCATGTGTTTTCAAGGTGATCTACATGTTGATGCTGTAAAATCACTAGGAAACACTTGATTTATGTTGATTTTAAGCCTGCTTTTAATCATCATCACCATTTTTCATCATTTTTCAACATTCAAGAGGGTTTTTATTGTCAATACAGCAGTATAGACAGTACACCCTGGTGCGTTTGTAAAGAAAAATAAAATATAACAACAACAAAATACTCAAAAACAACTATACATATACTTTAAAATGAAAAAGAGATAAAAGAAAATAAATCTATATATGTACACTAACACAGAAGGACATAAGACATTTTAAAGTGAATTGTGCAAATGGTTATTGCAAAATATTGTTGCCAGTTTGGTCCTTTGGGTTATTGCACAAGACAAAGACAAGACAGACATGTTAAAGATGAGCTGCAGCAATTGGAGCTGCATTTTTGCTTTCCATTTTGTATATTTTGTATATTTCCATCATTATATGTCTTTGCTGTGTTTGATTTGATCTATTATGCCTTTATTGAACTGTTTTCTCTGCTCCTTCACTCCTAAATCATATTGTTAGCTAATCATCAGCATGTTTTTGAGCTGGGAAACAAAAGTCTGTGGTGCAATTAACTTGTTCTAAACTGCTTGAAGGATGAGAGCAATGCTGATGGTTAATGGGGCAGTGACACTTGTTGTCATGAGCTTGCAACAAGACTTGCTAGTGCTTTGTCTTTATTATGAAGTATATCAACGTAATGACTAGGGCATTTTTACAAATCTTTAAATATTTTGAATCTTAAAACTCTCATGTTATCCTGCCTTATTTTTATACCCAATAATCAGAACATGTATTCACTTATAGGTGCAATTATCATTCATAAGTGCAATTATTATAATTTATTCTATTCATCTTATTGTATATTGTATTGTATTCATTTAAAATCAAAGTCTCTATCACAGTATTTAATTCTTATCTCACCCTAGTCTTTACCTGTAGCTTTACCTTTGTATTTTTATCAGACTATGTACTGTATATCTTCTAATAGTAGCCGGGGCTACTAATCATGAAAACCAGATATGGAACATCTTCTGAACTTTTTTGCTAATAACGCTACCAGCAGCGGCCTGAACCAGCCAGTCCGAACTCTGCACGAATCTCCTCAGCCTGACGAATCCCCTGCCGAACGCGAGGTAATGCAATGAGCTCCAAACACACGCACATATGCAGCGCTGGCTACAAACGTTTCCTTTCGTTTTGAAGCATCGTCAATCTCCAGATCAAAAATCCTCTTCACTTTTGTGCGGAT
>JBBIGC010174926.1:0-15145 GCA_037576955.1 Lepidarchus adonis
AGCTGACTGCCTCTCTGCTCACGAACCGGTACTCCCTCTGGTGGTTGGAACCGGGAAGCCCTCGTACTGGGACTGGGAACGCTACATGTCTAAAGAAAAAAGGTTTTAACACCCTTGATTTATTATCTGGTGACCAGAAATGATGCACTAGGCAGCAATAAATTGTGTACCCTTGAAGGTAGTTTACATAGACCCCAACAGCAAGACTCAAATAGAATGAATCAGTAGAAGGAATGGGTGTGACTGAATCAGAACAGTGTTAAATAACGGTCCTCAATAGTAAACCATGGTAATCAATAATTATTGCCAATAATAGTTCACCAATGTTCATACACTGTACTAACCTATCTAAAATTGTAAGTGAGAAAAACAATCAATTGATCAATCAATCAATCTGTCAATCAGCTGTAATCGTAGCAGCAAATTAGGCTAATAATGCCCAGCTCAATCTCCCCTCAAATGTATAACCAAAGGGTTGGTTACCAATAGAGAAAAGTGTGAAATGCCAAATATCTGTGAAATGTGCACTTTAGAGCAACATCAGCCCTCTGCATATTGTAGCTCTGATTACTGCTGGTAATTTTAAATGGGCAGTACAGTTGTATCATCATAATCATTAGAAAATAACATGGCACTGAAGGCACTTCTTTGGGATGTGTGAGTCAAATGTGGAGGGCTGACAATGACGAAGACAACCCACTGCTGTCTACTCGCGTTTGATCTCATCTTGATTGCTGTAGCTCGCAGCCTCCATGAACATGCAGCATGCGTTCTCAGTTAAGCGCTTTGAAAAATGGAGATGTGTTTCAGCAGGGGGTTTAGAACATCACCAGCTGTTTCCTGCAGAAAGATGATGCAAACTAAATCAGTTCATGTTTAATGAACCCTTGCTTCTACACCAGCATGTTCAAGTGATGACAGCATGGTTCTAGTCCGTTTTTAATTGTGCAGAAAGGTTTAATTTGATATACTAATTGAAATAAACTGTATTTTAATTTGTGTGATGAGAGGAGGTCCTGTGCATAAAGTCTTTCTGACATATTTAATTTCCTTCCAGACATACAGAGAAGGCTCAGCACAATTACAGAAAACATATAGAACATGTCAAACTTTGTGATTAAAAATCTATAGTTAATTCAGTCAGTAGTTCTTTTGTCAAAAATGAATTGAAAAGATAATGTGATTAAAAAGAAATTATAAAGAGTGTGATGACATCCAGGCAGCTTATACATTTGATTTTCTAAATGAATACGAGTACACTTCAGTCCTTAAAACAGGCCACTTTTATGGTAGGGCACATTTCCT
Source organism: Lepidarchus adonis (assembly GCA_037576955.1). Taxonomy (NCBI): domain Eukaryota; kingdom Metazoa; phylum Chordata; class Actinopteri; order Characiformes; family Lepidarchidae; genus Lepidarchus; species Lepidarchus adonis. Next base: position 1,306 of record JBBIGC010174926.1, read on the forward strand.
ATTTATGTGTTTAACAGTGGAACATTTTTTTTAAAGAAGCCTCCTGCAGATTTGAAAATGCTTAGATCATTTAATTTACATTTGAAGTTATGTATGTATATACAGTATATATAATATATATATAAAGAACATGTTGGAAATTCTTTCTGTTGTTAAAGTTTGGCAGATTATGAAGCTGTGCTGTATTTATGGAGGACATAATCCATTTGCATTTCATTTCCTATTAATTGCATATGTTATTACTGAGATTACTGCTCAGCTGTAGAACATCATCTCCCAAGTCTTCATCGCTCATAAGCTTACAGATAATTGGTATAGTCCAGGTCTGCCAAAGTCGATCCAGGTTTGGCCCACCACAACTTTGCCCCAACCTCTTAACCAATTCATCTAGAAGAAATTCATCCATGCATTAATTTTTGTCTGTCTGTCTTTCTGTCAGTCCTTGTATTACTTTAGAATTTGAAGTACTTTGAGAAATAAAAGAACTGTTAAAATGTTATAGTGACATTAACTTATTTCTGTTTTGCCATGGGGCAGGTTACAAAAAAGAAATTGACCAACACCCCCTTGGCAAAACAAAAAAGCCTGCAATGATCAACAGAATGACACCTTCCCAAACCTACACCTCAAAAACCACTCTCACTTCTTGACAAAATAAAAATGGCAATAGTGAACAAAATCATTAATAAAATGGCCTTGTTAAGAAAACCAGGAGTGGTAGTTATTTTAAAATGAATTCATTGATAGGCATGGACATTGGCCAGCTGGTAACTGATCTTATCAAAGTCAAAGTCAAATTTATTTATAGAGCGCTTTTTACAACTGACGTTGTCACAAGGCAGCTTTACAGAGTTTATAGAATCCGGGTCCGAGCCCCAAATGAGCAAGCAATGCGTGGCAGGGAAAAACTCCCTAAATAGGAAGAAACCTTGAGAGGAACCAAGGCTCAGAAGGGGAACCCATCCTCCTCTGGTCGACACATCTTATGCCTGTCAAGTGCACAAGCTCTGCACACAATGCATCCATGCTCATCATTTTTATTTTGCACTTGTTTTTTGACCATTGCAACTAAATATTTTAATAGAAGATAAATGCCTTACAGTACCACATACTGTACATTATAACAGGCCATTTTTTTTTCAGTCTCAGACTTAACAGACTCTCATTTGGTATTAGAATTGTCATGGACTCCACAAGGTGGTATTCACTCCAGCTGTGCTTTTGTGCCCCAATTATAAAAGTTTGACGATCCCTCTGGTCTAATCTAATGAAACTAACAGCATGTATTTAATAGCATCTCTGGTCTAACCTAATGAAACCCACAACATGCATTTCACATTTAACATCAGCATTACCTAAGGCATAGAGAACAGAGAAAACTAATTAACTTATTTTGATCCAGTTTTTCATTGTTTATTAATCTTTTAAATCCAAAAAATATAATGAAGTGGATGTGGTGGGTTGTAAATGTAATATGTTACATGTAAATACTTTTGAATAGCTTATTCCTCCCACTAATATCTGCCCCCCAACTTCACTGAGGTTACATTGTGAATTATGCATTATTGATCACATATGAAATGACCCAAGGCATAGAATATGTTGAGATTGTTTGGTAACATTAGTTTAGTAGCCATGTTTTTATTTTTTATCATCCTTTTCAAGCAAATCTTGATTATAGTTACTCCTAAAAAATGAATCATTTAAAATTGTGAAGAGCATGATCAGAACATTAGTGATGATCAGAATCTTATTTATACAGTTTAAATGTATATATAATACTGCATCTGTGTATGCACACACTTTATTATTAGTAACATAGGGTTGAAAAGAACTTATCAGATTACAATAGGGTTTTGCAATAAATACATTTTTAAGGCGTCAAAAGTAGCCAGGTAGACAAATGTGTACAATGTGAAAATTTCACATTTTGTTTTTTTTAAGTGACAAAAACATCATTAACATATAACACCATTTTAATGTGTTATATGGCATTATATTTGTGTCAAAAACCGCTCACAAGTGAACTATGTTCTTTCACACTTACTGTATAGACATTTACTTCCATGCACAGAATTAGTCCTTACATACAAATTCAGAATCAGAATCGTGTTTATTGGCCAAGTATGTGAGTGAAAACATACAAAGAATTTGATTCCGGTAGATGGTGTCTCTCAAGCACAGCAGTATAAAGGAAAACAACAACAATGTAAATATACAATGAAAAGAATACTGAAAAAATATAATATTCAACAACCAGAATCAATTTTATTGAACTGCAAGCTAGAAAAACACATGTAAGAGTAATATTTCAGCACGTGATCAATGATCAATCATGAGCGAGCCAATGCCTCCTTTGGTTCCTGCCCCAAACTGTTTAAAGTCTGATTAGAGCGAGCAAAAATGCGCTTTGCATGAGCAAAGCTAACTGCTCGTGCTGAAAATTTCTCTCTCAGGTATTTTTTTTACACTTGCAATAAATTAATCAAATTGTTGAATTTGTTTAGACAGGGACTCATTCTGCCTACATTGTAGTTAATGTCTGTGGGCCTGAAAGAATTTTATTCACAATTGTTTTTTTCACATTCAACTTTTGACAAATATAACACCATAAACTTCTGCAAAATTCAATACAAAATTATGTTTTATTTGCTGCACTTAACATTTAGGGTGAAACATGATGTGTGGTAGGTGCAAACATTGACTGTTGACAATTGACAATTGACAATTGACAATTGACATTGACAATTTCACTTAAGTTACTTAGTTGCCTTAATTTCTTTAGTTCACACAAAAAAAATCTGTACTGAATGAGAAATTTTAGCTTCCAAGACTAAAAAATATCAGGTATATTCTCTTTTTTTACTCACATTTCCTTGGTCACTAGAGGCACACAATCTCAAAGCTTAATAGATCAACTTCCTTCTTAATAGTTTACTGCAAACATACCTGGATGTTTGCATCCGAACACAGCACTTGATTCCCAAAGTCTCTGGTTAATCTCTGGTGTCCGCTACATCTATTGGTAGGTTTTGCATTGCATGCCTAAATGGCCAGAGGGTCTTTTTTCAAACACTTTTCTTGTTCTTCCTGTTTATTTCAACAGTTCTCCTTAACTTTCATTTCATAATGACACTTCAGACCATGAAAATTGCAAGCAGGAAGTGTTTAAAAAGCTTTTATAGTTCTTCTCTTGCTTTGTAAGAGTTGATTACCTTTAGGTTCAGAGCCTCAGTCAGATGCTTAGATGAGCCCATGGCTATTCAATGAGCCCAACGCCCTGAGAGGTTTGAAGTGTCATATAATTTATAACACCCTGGAATTGTCTACACTTGACATGGGTTAAGGGCTAATGTGCCAATTATGCAGTGAAGCCTTGAAAAAAATGCATTATGCATTAGTGGTTAGGACATAAAGGCTGCCCCTTTAGGGCTGCTTCGCATGAGGCATGAGTATAGAATAAAGCCAAAGAGTTTCAGATGCATTGTGGTCCTGGTAGCAACGATGTGCAGCTGTGACACTGGGCATTAAACCTAGTTAAGTAGTTCCCATATCCAGGTAGATGGCTCTTGTTTTAAAAAATAAGATCAACTTTTCAAAGAAGTCTGTTACATTATGGACTATTGTCACCACAAAAGCAGCAGCCTTGCTTTTTTATCTTCATGCTGTATCTGGGTCCATCCTATGTTGAACACCCTCAAGAGTTGGAGAATATAAATATCTGAGCTACGTTTGGATGAGAAAAGACTAAGATCACTTTTTTGGTTTGATAAATTAATCAAATCTTCCAAATGCTCTTGCAGCATTACAACATGTAGCACCAGCAAGATTGAAAAATGGGATGGGATCTTACTGACTGGTTGTTTGTTGTCATGTGAAATGTGAACTTCAGCATTCAGCATTGGAAAATTATATTTTTATCTTAACATATCAATGTAACATTCTCCATACACATGGAAAAAGAAACCATGGAGATAGTATTAATGCTCTTAATGAGCTTGACCTGCATTTTGGCCAAAATGGTTTATGTTTCATTAGATTGCATAAAACATATACTCAATAAAACATGCACTTGGTACAGGGTCCTTTAGCACATGTATTGGATCAAATGTATTGGATAGTATTTGTGCTTATTAAACAATATATTGTTCAGACCTGTAGTAAACAGTCTATAGCATAGAGTTTTCATATAAAGCTATATTAGGTGTGTTTTTGCCAAACACATCAATTTAAGTTTTCCCTAAAACTAACCTAGTTAGAGGAAAGCAGCCAAATATCTCATGGGAAAACTCCTTTTACTATCACAGAACCTACCAGTTCCCACATGACACTTCTGCTCTAGCGTTGCAGCTGTATTATCAACACGCAAGTGCCTGTCTGGTCTGACCAAGCGTTAATTTTCTTTGAAGACCCTTAGTTGTCTGTAGAGTCCTAATTAATGAATATATCACCAGCTTCTCTGTTTATTACTTTCTTATTTGACAGAGCAATGTGTCATGGAGGAACTCCACTTTTTCCTGTGTAAATGTATTCAAAATGGAGAACTTTAAAGTCTTATTCATTCAGTCCTAAGGGAGACAGTGTAAGTCAAGGGAAACATCTAAAACGTGTTTGAGAACTGCCTCCCTTTGGTCCTGTTTTGAATAGTTCAATTTCTGTAAAACTTTCTGATCTTTTTGCATCAAGTGCTTTGTCCCATGAGTATTCTAGATATATTCAAATATAGGAATTTATGTATGTACTGTAGAAATCTTTTGTACTGTAGTGTGAGAGATGATCTGAATTGCAGTCAGTCAGTGGTGGATCTTAAAGAGAGAATATAAAATTAGTTAACATAGAAATGAAATAGAATAAGTGTGACTTTTGCTTTTTTATTATTATACCGTATTAATCCCTGAGTGGAAATTCTCTACATTTAACCCATTCAAAGCAGTGAGAACACACACATAGAGCACCGTAGTAGAAGGAGCAGTAGGGGTTTGGTGCCAAGGGCACTACCCATGTAAGCATAATATATATGGCTGCAGAAATCACAACACTGTTAAATAGTAAATGCACAGTAGTGTAAATGTTTCCATATGTAAATGTGTGTGAAGTCTGGCCAGGCTATTCGGTTTCCTAATTAAGGACTATGTGATTTGAAACAGAAAATGAGCAATGTTTAGCATGCTGATTCTATAGTATGCACTGCTCTTTTTTTGAGGCTATAGACCTTTACAATTTCAGATTTCAAAGTTGCTCAAATAGTGCTTTTTATAAGAGCATGCTTCAAAGATTAATTATACCTTAAAGGCATTCTTCTCATTACAAATTGAAATATCTGCATTGTTAGAGTAAATATCAGTTTTATTTTAGCCCCTTTTATTCATATTCGCAAAGAAATATCTGCAGTACCCCCACTGTTTCAAGTCTATATAGACCTGCTTAGCACCGGCGTACAAAGCCACATCTCAGTATACAAATCAGTCAACCAATGTTCTCATCCCTTGACTTCACACGACGCCAAAAAAAGTGAAATATGAGAACACAGTTAATATTTGCTGTCTGAGTAGCTGCCACAGAAAATGTCGTGTTTTTTTCAAGTGTTTTCTTTTTGCCATGTTTGATCAGAAATGTTCAATGTTGTAATTAGTTAACGATGGTGAATCTTCATGTCCCCATATTGGTTTTAATAAATCCTTAAACAAAACATACATTTATGTTTTGATAATCTGACTCGGTCCATCTATATCTCTCTGCAGTGGTGTTTCTACCAGCTACACCCCCTTGCTGAACTCCTTTTCTGCCTCTCATTGTTTATATTCAAGAAATGCTTCTTCCCAGAAGAACATTTGTGGCACATAGAGCAAACTTTAACTCTTCTGCTGGTCTCCTAATTGAGTAAAATCAAGGCTGAACTGAGGGACCTACTGTACAGTGCAAAACCATGTTTCACTCCTGGGAAATGGTTTAAATTGCTTGTAAAATGGTAAAAGAATTAGAATCAGATTTATTGGCAAAGTGCATTAGCACATACAAAGAGCCTTTCCACAGTAATACAGGGTTGTTAGGCGAACATCTTTTTTCAGTTTTTCTGAGTAGTTTCTTTTAGCCACTTCAATCTCTTTAGTCAGTGAATGTATTTGTACAGTACACTGTCCCCATGTCTGTAGGCTTGTGTCTTGGCTTGATGAAGCTGTTTCAGTTTGGCAGAAAACCATGGATTATTATTGTTGAATATGCTGAATGTCTTGGTTGGCAGACACATGTCTACATGTCTGCATATGTCTATATCTTCTGCCTCTATACTTTTCTGCCTATAGGCTGGAGTAAGATGAACCAAGCAGTGATGAGAGTGATATGCATCTATTTAGCAATCATCCAGAGCTTTATCTCCTGTGGGACCGACAATATGCGGTCTATAATTTTTAACTTTTAGTTTGTGATTTAATTTTACTCTGTTAAAGTCCCACAGTATTATGAACAGAGAGTCTGAGAGTTCATTTCCAGCCAGTTTTCTGTTCAGCTAGGGTTCACAGTGCTTCATTCACTCTTGCCTGTGGTGGAATGTAAAGACCAACCAGTATAAAAGAAGAAAATTCCCACAGTGAATAAAATCACTTGAAGTTAATGACAAATGTCTCTGTGTTTAGGCTTCAGATCTGTACTGTGACATCGGTACACCAGCTTTTCTTGATATAAAAGCATACTCCAGCACCTCTCACCTTTTCTGAAAGCACTGTAACTCTGTAACAAATTCCTTTTTTTATCCCATTGAGGAGAAGCAGCTAGTCCATTTTGTTTGGCAAGGAGTGGAGGTTCGCCAGGTCACTTAAAAGGAGCATGCTTCTGAATCCTCTTTGTCTACCAGAGTACTCCCCCTGTCTGGGTTTCTCTATTTCTCTTAGAAAGCCACTGCTTCTCCATTTAAGACCTCAAAAAACCCTTTCCGTATTTGTGAAAATGTTGAAAAATAATCAGGAATGGTCTGTCTTATGTTCAGTAGTTCTTTTTTTGTGAAAGTTAATGGGTCTGAATAACACATCGGACAGAAAATAGATAAAAACAAGATGGTAGGAAAAAGTACAGTACCAAGAGCATGGGTGAAAGACTTTCAGTTATATTTTTCTTATTGTGTGTAGCTCTCTCCCAGACCTGGACTCTGTATACACTGGCCAAGTACAGAAAAAAGCCGAATATATCACTGCAGACCTCACCCAATGGACTGTTTCTACCGCTTCCCTGTGGTACTGTGATGTTGTGTGAACTTTGGATTGAGGATACAAAACAGGATTAAAACTTAAATTTATACATCTGAGTAATACAACACTCTTGCCCTTTGCAAGAGCGATTTATTCTTATTACTTTTGGGCGGAATCACCAGCACTTTAGAAAAATGAAACTCAGGCCCTGGATTATTTAATGTGCTTTTAAATTCAATTTAATTATAATTCAGATTCTGTAGAAGAACCATTTTTGTAAATGAGGGGTGTGACTGTGAAGAACCTTTTAAAAGAATAAAGGACCTTGACATTATGTATATTTTCAATTTAAGAGATTCTTTCACCAACCTTTTCTATAGTAACTCTTTAAACCTTAATATTTTTTTTTTACACTGACACACACCATTCTTCAGAGATGATTCTTTTAAGAACCATTCATTGAAAATTTATGTGTGAGCGGAAACAAGAATTCAGTGCATATATCCACCAGATTTTTAAAAAGAGAAGAAAGTATTTATACTCCATAAATGAATACAATTAGTTATTTGTTGAATAACCATTGTTTCCTATTATGGCCTTGAAGTGTCTAGTCAGTAATTAGCTTTTCACCTTGCGTTTCAATTTTGAACCATTTTAACCTAAATTATCAGTAACACCTCAGGGTCTGTTTCATGGACTCACAGTTTCATTCTTAAATTTTCAAGTTAGCAGATTTTGTAGGACAGTCGAGCTCATTTACTCTTTTTATAAACCTTTTTTTAGTTTAGATTTCACTGAATGTTTGAATGTCACTGTCTTGTCACAGAAACACGGTAAGTCTGAGCAGTATGAGTTCCCCTTTTAAATTATGGTTCCTCCTGACGTTTCTTTCTCCAGCTTCAGGGAGTTTTTCCTTGTCTCTGTCACCTTTGACTCGCTCACTAGGGGCTCAGACCCAGATTCTTTAAAACTACTTTGTGACAATGTCAGTTTTAAAAAGCAATTTATGAATAAATTTGAACTGGCGTCCAGCTTCTCCTTTTTCTTGGCTGGTGAGATTAAATGTGCCCTCACTGCGCATCACTCTATTTATGTTTCTTCCTTTGACGTCTCAGTTTCATTTGCAGAAAAGCAGCCTCATACCTTGATACTAACTTCAACTGAACTTGCATGAAATGGGGATATAAAAAAAAGGAAATGGTTGTAGTACTGGCTTGAATATGAAATGTTATTTTGTTCATAAGTATATTTATGTGTATATATCAAGATACATTATGTTTGTAAATGTCAAGTGAATATGTGCACTGGAAGTATATTAAATCTCAAAAAGCAGCGATCTGTAGATTTTCTTTACTAAACATCTGCACAATTACTAAATATCTGCAGCTACATCACATCATATTTTTTTCTGATTGCAAGGGTGGGCACACAACAAACCTATCAGACTCCTTTCTGATGTGGCAGCATGGCTGACAAATTATAGCAACTGTTTTGACACTTTATTCCAGAAAAAGAAACATCTACACTTGTTGCATTTGTTGTGAGTCAGAATGAGAAAGTTTAGGCTGACATTCAGGAATGTCTATTTCTGAAAGATCCACAGTTACAGGTTCCAGAGACATCCATTAAAAGCTGTGATTTGTAAATTCTCTCAAATTATTGCAATTATACAGCGATACATCACAGAAACAAAATAAGCATGAAAAGTTTACATTTCTTTATTTGTGCCAGATTAACCCAATTTGAATCTGAGACAAAATTAGTAAAGTAAAGGTCTTTTACAAACACACTGTAGCTCAGTGGTCCCCAACTTTTTGAAACCATTTTTGAGACCATTTTGCTTCTAACCAATTTTCTGTACACAGAGGGGTGTGGGGGTTTAGCTTATTAATTTACATAAAAAATAGCAATGCTATTTTCAAAAATAGACAATGTTTTTAATCCATTCTGATTGCAGCAATATGTAATTCATGAATTCTGCAAAGGTAACAAATGAATGACACATTGAATGATGTCATTAAACAGCAGTTTAATAAAAAGTATATTAACTTTACTTTAGCCAGAACATATCTTTCATACATGAGTATAGAAATAACAGAAGTGAAAGGAATAACCAGACATTATAGTCAACATAACCAACCAAGTAATGTAATACAATTATAAAATAAATATATACATATTGGTAAAATGAAAACAGTGACATCTTTCTCAATTTGAAACTTAATTAGAACATTTGCCGCTAACAGAAGTTGACCAACACAGACCAGGAGGAAAAGGCAAGAGCCAATCACATTGGTGATGCATGATTAAGAGGCCCGGCTCCTGAACGAGCATTGTGTCCTCACCAGTAACATCGATTGTGTGTGTTTGACAGGGGGGCCCTCAAGTAGAGATCGCTGTTTAACCCTCTGTGTACCTAAATATTATATTAGACATTCATGGAGCACTAGGTTTTGGTTTAAAACAAAACTTCAGCAAATGCAAGATATTGGTGGGGATGCACAATTCTCCACCCTTGCTTTACAGTATTTGGTCTTTCCCCTTTTTTCAAAAAAGCTCTCCAGCGATGTTTCTTTATTACTCATGTTGACAGGGTTCGCTTGTTTAATTTTTCACTACATGAAACAAGCGTGAGGAAATGGCGCACTTAAAAGATCCAGGGTCTATTCTGTCAATGTTAAAAAAAAAAAGACTTTAGATTTAAATGTGTGCGTCTCTTAGTGTAGCTTTCTCTGCTGTTTTGGTCATTTCCTCTTCAACTTTCACCCAAGTCGCCTGTATTCATTTGAGCAGCACCACCCAGAGGAGACATGATGTAGAAATTCCAGCGAGTCAAATTTGCAGGGAATGTTTATTCATAAAAAATATCTATTTTGCTTCTGGCATGTGAATTATTGTATCGCATGAGCAAGAACAACAATAGATTGCCAACAATAGAGGTAATTGTTTGGCAGTTCAAAAAGAACATTTCTCAATACAAGATTACAAAGTATGGAGATAGTATTTTACCATCCTTAGTCCATAAAATTGTGAAAAGAACTGCAACATTTAGTATCCTCAGTTTCCAAACGATTAAAGTAAAATTAAAAAAAAGGTAATGTAACAAATTGGTAAATTCAACTCCTTTAAGTGTTAGGGTTTAATAAATTAAATTAATAAAATCAATCAATCTTTTGTCTGTGTTTAATGTACTACTATTGGTTTTAGTTGAAGACGTATACCTTTAACTTATTTGCACTCTCTTATACATTGCCTCTCTTGCATGTTCCTTCTGTTTCTTTCTAGTGTGGACTATTTTAATGAGCTAGCATTCATAGTCTTTGCGCAGTCTTGCATGCGTTTGGGTTCAAAATTCAAATGGTTTTCCACATTTAATGTTGGAAGCCTTGTGATATAAAGCACAGATCTGAGGAGCAAACTGTTTAAAGCCTCTTATCATCTGTCCATCAAAGTGGATCGTAGTCGGCTTCTTCTTGATAACCTCTCCACTGTTGGATAGATTTATGATCTTTACAGTCGGAGGAATGCCCCTCAAACAGTACTTTGCAATGCAGATGGGAGTCCTTCTGAGTTTCAGGGTCAAATTCCAGCTGTTTGAGATAGATGTGCTGCCTTTGTCATAGATGGTTAAATTCAGTGCACAGTCCATAATCTATGTTTTAAATCACAAGCATGTTGTTATACTGTAATTAACCTTCATTATCATTGCAGAGGTGCCGTGATTCTGCAAACGGCCCATTCAGTCAAGGCTCTTATTATTGTTCTAAATAAAGCAGTAAAGGAGACGCAAGTTGCTGGCTTCATGCGATATGAAAGGTTTTAGCCCTCTCCATCTCTGTGCCAGTGCTATAGTGTGGAATATAAAGAAGACAAATTTTGTGAGAAAAATTTAGAAAAACTGGAAATGTGCATACCAAGTAAGAAACAAATATTAAGAAGTAAACAGCATGTTAAATCATAATTTCTGTATCTCATCCAAGTCAGACAGCATGTCAGTTTGGACAGGGAGGCCACCCAGTCTGTTTAATGAGAGAGGAAACATTGCAGATTTTTATTATATTAAAAAAAATTATTAATTATGTGTTATTGTTCAGAATTGGTTCTTCCTCATTTGGCTCCAATTCAGATTTATTCTATCTATATGTTGTCCCTGGAGATCACTTCATCTGTCCATAATATTTTTATTCTGGAAAACATGTCTTTAAAGATTCACTTTAAACATCTTCAGATACTTTGCATTTGCATCGTATGTTCTGTGTTATGATGGAACCTAATGAGCTGCAAATGAGTTCCTTATATATTTACATCATGTCAGAAGATAACCCTAGCCTACAGATCATGAGAGGCTGTTGAGAGCAAACAGCTGTCATGTACTTCTGAAAAAAACAAGCCTCCTTAACATGAAAGAGGAAATCAGAGACCGGCAGATGAACAGATTATTAAATACAGGTCATTTTTAAATATAAATCAGCCTCATAAAGTAAATCATTCATCTTCTCAGATATTGTGACTGTGTGTGACTGTATCACTGATGATAGTGTGTTTTGATTTGGGAGTTAATGAAATCAAATGCTTTCTTTAAAATAACGGCACCAGAAAGGATTTTCAGTGGAAGGTTCCTAAAAGAAAAAGTCTAAATGTGTGAGATGTGTGTTTAAAGAAGCTTCACATAAACTGAAGTGCATCGATAATGTGCATGATGGGCAATGTGAACTGTTTTGTTAATTCAGATAAACACATAAACATTAGTAATTTTATATTAAAAATTAAATGTTAATTCAAATAGAAAATATCAATAAAAATAACATAGTAGTTAAAATGGATAAATAAACAATACAGACTCTGTAAGTAAATTGTTTCTGCTGTAACATAAATACACATCTCTCTTTCTCTCTCTCTCTCTCTCTCTCTCTCTCTCTCTCTCTCTCTTTTCATTATGTTTAAATAATCTTTAAACTCACAAATCTCAATTACAAAACATTCTCTTTGGGAAACAAAAAAGATTATTTTTGGTCTTAAAGAACCTGTTGTGGTATAAGTGTAGCACATTACGATTTAGCGTCATTAACTTTATGCACTAATTTTTGTATTATTATTATTGCTCTAAACTTTATTCACATGCTTTCTGGGTTGAGTTTTATTGGATTTATTTTTTCTATTTCCATTAGTCCAGTTGTTCAGTTGACCTGTACTAGTTTCACTGACATGTAATGTGAGAACTAAATCTGTTTATTGATCCCAGCTGGACTATGCGCGTCTCTGGCAGGGAATATAGGGTACAGATTTGTCTATGTAAATGCCATTTAATCGCCCTCAAGGTCAAATTGCACTGCTTGTATACCTCCCACCCCCTCCCCATCTGATTCTTTGCCCTACTTTGATCACTGGTCATGTTACTGAGTCAAGTGATCAGGTTCCTGTAATCACACTTGTTGAATTAATTGTCGAAGAATTGCCAGATTCAACACAGCTGAAATGTGGAACCATTGTTTTGTAACTGTACTATAGTGTACCAGCCTAAAAAATTAGTCCTGCATTGACTATGTAATTCTTTGCTTACCGTTGAGGTGCTTGGCAGTGATTTATATCCAGGCGTGTGAGTATGAACATTATAATAGGTTTTTGGATAGAAAAGAGAAACTACACATGTGCCACCAGCTCAATTCCTTTCCCTGGTCTCTTCCTAACAGGTGGATAGCTGAGGAGTGGGAGCACTGCACTAAAACCTGCGGTAGCCTAGGATACCAGATCCGCACTGTGCGATGTGTCCAGTTCCTCCATGAGGGCACTAATCGCTCCATCCACAGCAAGTACTGCAACGGGGAGAAACCTGAGGCAAGACGCCCCTGCAACAGACTGCCCTGCCCTGCCCAATGGAGGACTGGAGCCTGGTCTGAGGTGGGACATTTTGTCTCATTAGGACATTTCAGCACTTAACTTTTATTGCTAAGTAGACCATTTTAGACCTTCCCACAGTTCCTCAGCTCACCACTTGTTCCCCTCAGTCCTTAGCCACTACATATGGACTGCATAGTTTAATACACTTTTCTTATCTACTGTCTTTGATAATATACTCAGTGAGGCTTTAGGCTACACATCAGGCAATACCAAGGAATGTAGAGGAAGTTTCCTTCAAGTACTGAGGCACAGCATGGAGTGGTAAAGCTGGTCACTGTGAGGTTGCTATGCAAATCTCAAAATAATGCAAAAGATTTGGACAGGGTTGGAAATTTTGAATTGGTTTTATGATTATTTGCAAAGGACAATCACAATCACACTCTGGGTATAGCAAGTTGTATTAAGTAATAGTTAAGGGGTTAAAACTATTATAATTATAGTAAAACTATAATAGAATTTAAAAAAGGCGAAAGGTTACTCAACCTGGTTTGTTTTATAGATTACATTAGTCTTACTGGTACAAAAACACTACAAAATGAAGAGCACATATCTTTACATGTATTTTAAATGCAAACATACCCATACGTGGCTCCAGGTGTGTAAATGAGCTTGCAAAGAAGACACATTTCTGAGTGAGGGTCCTAAAGATGGGGTTGGGCTAAGGGGCTTGATAATGGTACTTTTAGGTGGAAATGTTGTGGCACTTATATGCACTGTTGTAGCACTTACACTGTTTTCTATGACTAAGAAGATTGTATTGA
>JBBIGC010174952.1:0-15143 GCA_037576955.1 Lepidarchus adonis
TGTGTGTGTGTGTGTGTGTGTGTGTGTGTGTGTGTGTGTGTGTGTGTGTGTGTGTGTGTGTGTGTGTGTGTATGTAGTATTACAGCCATTGATTCATGGAAAAAAGTGACTATCATCGTGAACACAATCAGAACCAAACTGCACCACAGCTAAATGTGACTTCTGTATTGAACCCATCCACACATGGGGCAGTGGGCAACTATTGTCAGCCTCCAGGGGGCAGTGTGGCAGGATGGTACTTTGCTAAAAAACGCCTCCTTGAGGCCTGGACTGAGACATAAACCTACAACCTTCTGTTCACATGAGCAAGGCTCTAACCACTAGGCCGCTGTTGATTTCTAGGAATTAAAAAGCAATCTGTGGTTTTTAGTTCATTTCATTCAATCAAATCATGCTTGTGCTTAAGCTCTGTAAGTACTGCTGCCCTTCCTTCATTAGGGGCTGTTTGGAAACGAGTACTGAAAGTCTCATTTCTTTTGTTGTATCTGGATAGAAGAATCTAATGATGCACTGTAATTATTTACTCCTTCAGGAGTGAGACTGAAACCCTAATATCGGATTAACCATCAACACAATTAGGATCAGAACCATCCATTTCTATAGCCTGAACATAAGCTGATAACATTCTATAAAGGAAACTCACAATTTGGCAGAATAATTTTAAAAAGCTGCAATGACTGAATACCGGTCACATTGTTCTACATGTATTTAGTAATGTATTCATGCATTTAGCATTACATCTTGATAAGTAAAACAGAGGGAACTGTGCTGTGATCATTCACACTGTTAATGATCCGTGGTTCCATACTAAGGGAAGATTTTAAAGAAAACTGCCATAAGGTTATTAATAATTAAAATAAATTTTCATGAAATACAGAGTAGGCTTGTTAGAAACTCCAGTGGGCTAATATGTTCAGTTCAGGCTGTTAATCATTCTGTTCTTAATAATAAAAAAATAAAAGGGTCTTATGTTAAAAATGAGATTAATAAATTTATTATAACCTAAAATGTATAAATAGAAATCACACAGTAACTTTATTGTTTGCACAGAAGTTGTATTTCTCTTTACAGTCTTAGCCATGCACTGATATTTTTAGATAAAATAATTACCACAAGGGATCCTTGACTAACAATAGGGTTCCGTTCCTTAACGTGTTTCATAAGTCGAATTTCATCATAAATCGAAACTCCCTTACATACGCATCTACGTGTGTAATGCCCTGGGGCCATTCCTCTGTCAGTCCACCAGAGGGAGACATTAATCCACCGGAGGCTCTGTATTGCCCTTTTCTGAGCGTTTTTGTTTAATGTACTTTCACTTTCAGTTTCACACCATTAAAAACAGGGTTTGGGTCAGCATCGTAAATATGAATTTTTGTAGGCCGAGGACCACCTGTATTTCTGCTGTATTTCTTCTTTCCTTTTATAATACAATTGTTGCAGATATTTTGATATTTATAGAATGTGAAAGAGTGGAAAACATGTCAATCTTATAGACATGTAAACACATGAATGGGAGCATAAGACATGCATATGTTGTGTTTGAGTAAACAAAAGCATAATTAGAGCTTATTATTATAAAAAATACTCAGACATTCTATCTAAAACATGAAATGTTCTTCATGTTTGTCATTTTTGTAAAATTCTGCACACTGAAATGAATAGAAAGATTTTACTGTTGAAGGAGCTTTCAATTTTTGGGGGCTTAGCACTGGCTTGTGGGGACATGCGGTTAAATTCGAAATGTGCATTTAATTTTTTCTCCTTCTTAGTAGTAAATGGTCTCAATGTGTCATGATATTTGGTTGGTACCCAGCATTCCTACTGCCAGTTAATTAAGTTTTGCGTGACAACCAAGCATTTCTGATATTGTTAGAAACTCCAGTGGGCTTATATGGTGTCCCTTAAGCCCAGTTCAGACTGTTAATTATAATTTCTAAATAAAAAAAAAAAAGGTCTTGTGTTAAAATATGGCTTGCATTACATTTGGGGTTCTTTATTTAATTGCAGACATTGTTTGCCCTAGTTATAACTATCATTTCTTCCCAACCTTGAAACCCAATCTCTAAAGCTAAATTCTGTTGGATATAGTTTGCTGTGTATTTGACTAACTAAAACTGCTAAGATTCAAAATTTCAAGATACAACATTAAAATCAGAAAATGTTTGTATTGTTAGTGTGCAAACCAATCCGTTTCAGTGTCTGGATTTCGGAGAAGACATTTCTGAGAAGCTTCCACAGAAGTGAGGAAAGAGCTTTTGTTCTGTCAGCCTTGCTTTGAGTGCGTCTCCGTCTCTCCATTAACAATGCTGTTTGTTTACTGATCTTTGGAGAAGGTCCCTTTAGATAGAGCTGGTGACAGACAGTGTTTTGCTAGTCACACAAGGTTTCCTCTTTCTCCATTGGTTTCCTGAGTTTTACAAATGTCCAGAACAGTAGCAGTAGCACAATGTGTACATTGCCTCAGGATGGAGATGGGGAGGATTACACTGTCCACGCACAAGGGAAACTACCAAACGGTTTATCTCCTTGTGTTTCTGTGCAGAGACGCGATGTTCATGCTGATTGCTGGGGTGGTGCAGCTTCCAGATTTGGTAATGTTGCACTGTTAAAGCGTGGTGCTCCACTTAATGGCCAGAGGCTGCTCTTCTGTGGAGCCATTGAGGTTTATTTAGGTCATGTTTCTGAAGGCTTCTGTCTGCAGCATGTCCGATATGCCGCTGGACATTCAGCCCGAACTGAACGCAGATGCTGTCACTGCTGTGGATCTAGGCCACTCACACAAGAGCAGAAACCTGCGAGTTGTATCTGTATCCCACGACAGAATTTTCCATTAAATTAATAGTTTGAAACTATTTGAAGCCATAAAGTATAAAATATAATTATTAATTAATGGTTTCTCACTCAAAGATGATGTTCAGTTCACACCTAATTGCTGTTTGTTGGCAGAAGATATATTGCATTATAATCTGAAAAACTTTTCCAGTTCAGGTTGTGGGGAAGCTGGAGCTGATCCCAGTGAACTATGGGAACCGGGAAGGCCGGGTTCACAGTGGGAGTGGGAGAAAACCCACCAAACACTATGAGAGCTTGTGTACTCCACACAGAAAGAGATCTGTCGCTGACCCGGGCGTCAAACCCTGGACCTTCTTGCTGGGATAGCACCAACAGCTGCACCATCTTGCTTTTAAAAGCTAGTAAGATTGAAAATTTTCCCCACAAAACACATTTAAATACCTTCTACTTGAGTGTACAAATGGGCTCTGCATATTAAAGTACACATCTGGCAAGCATCAAAAAAGGGGGGAATTATTCATCCAGTAATGCTGATGCAGCTAACAATGAATGACAGCCAGTAGGGGCTTGTTAATAAAAGCTAATTTGCATAATGCTAATTACTTTCATTCCTTGTTGGCAATAGTACTTTCTATAAACAAGACTAAATGGGCAGAGGCCAAAACAGGACCAATTTGTGCTGCACTATACTGGAGGCAGTCCTCCACATTATTACATGTCTGCTCTTTAATGACTGAATTTAACATTATGAGGAAAAAATGTAAGGAATTATGAATGAATTCATCAATCAATAAACAAATCTTTGCTTTGATTTACAGTCAAACCTCAGCTCACCCCTATTGGTCCAGGCTTTAAATTTGGCGAGAGGCGGGATTGACAAGTTATCGTAATGTGGGAAAATACATCTGTCCTGCAGCCTTACATGGCGAGAGGCGAGGTTGGCGAGATAATGGGGGAGAGCTAATGGGGTTTGACTGTATTACTTAGTATTTATCTGGGTCCAAGTCCCTAATAAACAAGCCAATAGCAACAGAGGGGAACGACTCAGACAGGGAACCCATCCTGATCTGGATGACTCTGTGTATTTAGGTGGCACATGGGAATTGTCCATGGTGGTCAAGCTAGTCTGAGGACATTTCAGCATTTTTTTTCTGTATTCAAGTCCATTTTATTTATATATTTTATTTTATATATTACAGTTGGGAAACCTTGGGAGGAACCAAGGATCAGAAGAGGAACCCATGTTTTCTGCTTAACACTGGATAAAAAATGAGCAAAAGTAAAGAAACAGTCTCAGTTTCTAGAGGTGGCAGCTAGAAGCCTATAGATTGGAGCATGTGTATATTACCATAAAGCACTGGGAGAAAATCCACTGTAGTCTGGGACAGATGAAAAGAAGATCCCAGTGATGGATGATCTAGTCCCGAGAGATTTAGGAGACGTGCAAGGTATTTTCACGTAATTTTATTTTATTGCTTACTTTACCATTTATATTTATTTTTGTATATATGAAGGGCAGTGAATGGCCTGTGTGTAGGATAATGTACTATATAAATAAATTTGCTTCACAGGGCAGTGGTGACCTAGTGGTTCTGTCCCGCTACACAAGGCATATTCAGATTAAATTATGTTTAATGGCTTTTGCAATTGCTTTCTTATACCTGTATGCTACAGTTTAGTGTAGTATAGTATATAGTATAGCAAAGTATAGTATATTATAGTACAGTATAGAATGGTATGAGGGTAGCATGGTGGTGCAGTGGACCTTGCATGCTCTCCCTGGGTGGTGTAGGTTTCCTCCCACTGTCCAAAGGTTTTGGTTTAGATTGTCTAAATGCTAAATGCTAATCTAAAATGCTCATAGGTGTGAGAATGTGTGTGGACGGTTGTCAGCCTCTGTGTTGCCCTGTGGTGGGTTGGGTGAACCCTGACTTTTCAGCTGGAATTGGCTCCATGTTCCCTGCGACCCAAAAAGGGGAAAATGGATGGATGGATAGCATCGCATAGCATTGTATAGTATAGCACAGTTAAATCCATCCACTTTCCAACCCAAATTGATACTCTTGGCTCCACCACTGAGTGATGTTCGTCTCTGTCCAGTGGGTTAGAGGAGAGCTACCACAGACCAGCAGTCTCGTACCCTGATGAGGTGGGGCTCAGTGTCCTGAGTGTGCACAAAAAGGTGGCAGAGTACGACTGATGTGAACTTGATTACTTCCTTTGTACTTATAATTTGACTCGACTAAGAAATAAACAAAGCTACTGTTTAGCTGTTTAGCCCCTTCACTCCACCCCCAGAATCCTACATGAATAAAACAATCAGTTTTCCTGCTCTGCTCTCATTACAGCACATTACAGCCTCTCATTACGAGCAGTGTAACTGTCCCTTCTCTCTGATAACGTTCACTAGCGCACTGAAGCGGAAATGCTGGCACACGAACACACTGTGGGTATTCTCTCTCTCTCTCTCTCTCTCTCTCTCTCTCTCTCTCTCTCTCTCTCTCTTTCTCTCTCTCTCAGTCCATCTCATGCTCTCTCTAACTGTTTGTCTATCTCTTTGTCTGTATCTCTGTCACTTAATTTAAATGTACATTTTGGGGAGCTTTATAAGCATGATAAATAGAGCTACATTTGTATTGTCAAAGCATGAGGTACAGGAACAAACAACTATTAGAAGTGTCTATGAGATGTACACAGTGTGTGTGTGTGTGTATATATATATATATATATATATATATATATATATTACACATAAAACACTATTGATGTTGATATATTGGTATATTGATATATATTATAATTCTTTTTTTCAGATCCTTGGATAGTTTTTTGCCATGAAGGTGAACTTCCAATGACCAGTATGAGCGAGTGTAAGAGCGACAACACCAAATGTAACACACCTGCTCCCCATTCACACCTGACACCTTGTAACACTAACGAGTCATGTGACATCAGACAGAATATGACTAATTGGGCACAATTTGGACATTTTCACTTAGGGGTGTCAGGGGTGTATACATTAAAGACACACACACACGCACACACACACACTTTGCCTCTCTCTCTTTCTCACTCTCTCTAATACACACGCACTCTTTCCTTCTCTCTCTATAACACTCTCTCTTTCTCTCTCTCACTCTGTCTTCTCTTTTTTCTCTGCCTCTCTCTCTTTCTCTCACCCACCCTCTCTCTCTCTCTCTCTCTCTCTCTCTCTCTCTCTCTGCCATTTTCAACCCAAACTCTGAGCTGTCACTGCTCATTTGCAGACAGTGTGTCACAGCAGGGTTTCTATTATCTTCACACACTGTGTCATGATCTCATTGCTGTTGTGCTGAGCTCAGTTTCCGCAGTGAATATCAAAGATCAGCAGCTCCTCATTTATATAATCATGTCTGCAACTCTGATTGTATGACACCTATACAATGCAGTCATAGCCAGTTCCTTACTCACAACCTCATTTAAAGGCTCAATAAAGAGTATTGTTGGAGTGTTAATAATCCACATGGCAATATTTGTGCTAAAATATTCCCAGTTGGAACTAAACCTTGTATCGTCATTGTTTGTACATAATTACATAATGCCACTAACTGCCCTTTACAGCCTTACTGTTTTGGAGATGGTGACAGCAATGATACACACACAGAAATGAGTCACTTCATTAGGAACACCTACGTATCTACACTCACCGTCCAGTTTATCTGCCTCACTGAACATCATTTACCACTGCACTGTAGTCCATCTGTTTCTCCATCTTTAGTTTTTCCCTTTAACTCTATTTGGCCAGGATCCTCTCAGGCCCTATGCAAGGCAATGGTGCCCTAATGGTTACAAACCTGCCTTTGTGATCTGAGAGCCGTGGGCACCACTGAGGTACCCTTGAGCAAGGTACCGTCCACTACACTGCGCCCTGATGCTGTTGATAGCAGCCTGCTGCTCCATGTGAGGATGGGTAAAAGATCACCTTTCATCATGGTGCACTTTGTATGATGAGGCATGTTCACAATGACAAATCATCACTATCACATCACTTTTTACATTTTCGGTGGGTCAGTTCCTCATTAAACTGTGACCCAGTGTAAATTCTTAAATGAAAAATTAAAATGCTTTTGTATTTTATTTATTAATTAATTAATAATCATTTTTTACAGCTAAATATATACATAAGTGTCGATAAGTCACAACTTGGAACCCTTGGACAGGTGAACTGAATAACAGTTTCCTGAAGTAAATGAGTTGGAAGCAGCAAAAATGGAAGAACATATGGATCCCAGTTTTATTGTGAAGACCACATGATTGGGTCAGAGCCTCTCCAAAACAGCAGGTCCTGTGGTGTGACTTTTGTCAGTCACTCAGTTTTCCTGCTTCTAACACATCAGTTTCAAGAACTGACTGTTCAGTTGCTATTTAATCTATCCCAACCCTCAACAGGTGTCACTATAATGAGATAATGAGATTTTCACTTCATCTGTCAGTACTTTTAATGTTGCGGCTGATTGGTGTAAACTATAAACATCTAAACTATGTACTTCCATTTAGAATTAAAAATTTTAAAGCACTTTTTGCATTGCTCTTTTATGGCAAAATGAAGCATGGACATCCATCCATCCATCCATCCTTTATCCAAATTGCTTGTCTATTTTGGCGGCCGCTGGAGCCAATCCCAGCTAACTAAAAGCCAAGACAGGGTACACCCTGGACAGATGGCCAACCATCACAGAAGTTACAGACATCCATTATTTTATATTAATATTAATTTATAAAACTTATGGCATCTTAACTTATGAAAATTTGTGGTTACGTTGCTGACTTAAAAAAATTTTACTGTCATATACAGAAGTAGAATGCAGTTGAGCAGCTACTAAATGCTTTAAGGTAATACGCAAGTGCCACAAGATGAGTTTGTGCAGTGTGTGTGAGCCTGCTGCTTGCAGGGATGGGGAAAGAGTGGAGGGTTTTTCACTGTTTTTCACTGTTATTGCTGACATGTTTATTTTATTTACCGTTAGTGTGAATAAAAGCCATGTGGGTTGGTGGGTGAGATGGGCGGTTAATAGTGCACTGTGTTAAGGCACCATCAGTGTGGTTTTGCCACAAGTCACCGTCGCCAATGTGTTTACTGCTGTGGTGAATGTTGAAGCATTAAAAAGAGCATTTCTCTCTGAAGCAACGTTTCCTAAATGCTTTACTGTAATATGAGACGTTCATACATGTTTCTGCTTTTAATAAAGCCCAGTGCTGTTCAATAAAGCTTCTGCAGCATCATTACATGCATGAGTTCCCATTTACATCAAATTTCGAGTTATTTCACAGTCAGAGTAACCGAACACTGATGTAACTCGTGGACCCATGTACTTACAGCTGTTGAAAAAGAGAGCATTTCAGTTTTAGCAGTTTCTCAGGTTTTACTATGTATAATGCTGTGTTTAAAAATAATGATAATAATAATTCCAAATTCCACATAAAAGTAACTCATTTAATTGTAGAAAAAACATTGCTCATTATAACAAAGATTTTCATACTGTGATCAATGCATAGATAACGTTTAAATAACACAATACTAATCTCTAA
Source organism: Lepidarchus adonis (assembly GCA_037576955.1). Taxonomy (NCBI): domain Eukaryota; kingdom Metazoa; phylum Chordata; class Actinopteri; order Characiformes; family Lepidarchidae; genus Lepidarchus; species Lepidarchus adonis. Next base: position 8,365 of record JBBIGC010174952.1, read on the forward strand.
ACTTTTGAAAAGATATCAGACATTCTGTTTGATTCACTCTGACTGTTCCTATTGCAAGAAGGAACCAATGTTGTTATAGATTTCCTCTTTTGAATCCAATATTTAATTCCTTTATAGTCCCAAAAGTGGGAAATTTATTCTCTGCATTTAACCCATCACACGGGCACATGTGGAACAGTGGGCTGCCATCAACAGAGGTGCCCGGGGAGCAGTGGAGTGGGGACTTTTGATCCCAGGGGCAATGTCCTAACCACTAGGCCACCTATGTGAAATGAGCTCTGATTGTGTTGTAATTCCACCACAGACACTGAAATGAAAGGTCTGCTCAAACATAGAGCTTTATGCAGGGAGTCCTTGACTTATGACTGGGTTATATTCCTCAATGCGTGTCATAAATGGAAACCCCTTACATAAGCGTCTACTGTGTTTTGCCCTGGGGCTATTCCTCTGTCAGTCCACCAGAGGGAGACATTCACCCACCCGAGGCTCTGTATGGCATTTTCTTAGCGTTTTATTAACGTTGTTTTTTACTTTCATTTTTCACACCATTTCAAAAAACAAACAAGCAAAACGGGGTTTGGGGCAGCGCTGTAACCATGAATTTTCACAAGTCTATCATGACTTGGACGTCATGTTTTGAGATAAGTATCCTTTCCTTTTCTGTATCATATTTGAATGCAATCTCACAAGTGATCGTTCCTCAGTATGTCATCAGATTAGTGGCTTGGTTCTTATTTTTCCATTTTTCACTTTCCCACTGTGCATTCTTTTAGTCTCCAAGCTTGTATGCGGCACCAGGTCTCTTTCTCCTCTTTCCTAAAGTGGCTTGTCAGCTGAAAATGCATTGTGCATTGTGGCCCACAGACATGTTCCTCAAATAGAACAAACTGAACCCTCCAATGCACTAGAAAAGAAGTGTATGAGCAAGCAAGAGTCACACATAAAGCATAACACAAACTGTCATTTTTAAGAAAAGGAGGGCAAACTGAGATTAAAGTGAGGGGCCTTTTCCCAGCAAACTCAGACAGATTAACTGCACCATATGCAGGAAGTTTCCATGCTCTTCTCCTGTGCCCCTATGGGATACACCACTGCAGTAAATTCCCCCTCTCCAGCATGTGCTCTCTGAGGAAGACGAGGAAGTGGTTAGAGATTGCTGTTTAAGATCGTACGCATTACATAAGGCAAATGTTTGCTAAGACTTCATGTCCCCATTTGTCTGTCTCATACATTCTCCCTAATGACAATACTAAACACAAATGTACCCAGGTTTCCCTTCATTGGTTTCACAACTCAAATCTCCCTGGGTCCAGAAATGGCACGACTTTATCCCTGTAGACCCTAGAGCAGCCTCTGTCAGCCACACTACCCTTTACTATTGCAGTTGCCATTTATCCAGGTGAGTTTTACAGGAAATAATAATTGCAGCAATCTTCACAAATTACATTGTACACTGTTCTGTATATACAGCATCTGGCAGATGCTCTTATCCAATGTGATGTACATGGGTGCTTCGAAATCTACTGTTCCACACACCAGTAAATCTGGACTTCAGTTAAGCAGTTATTCAACCAAGATTTCAGAGCTGATCATCCTTACAAAGAAAAGGATTAGTTTGTAAGAAAGTTTGTTAGTAGGTTTTAGACTAATAATTAAGTTATTAATCTTGATCTTCAATTGTCATTTGAGGACAGTAAAGTTCTCAGCACAGGGGGTCCTCGACTTACATTGCACAAAAATTTGTGGTTACGTCACTGACCATTTCAAAAAAACATTTTACATTTTTTTAATTTACTGTCATATACGGTAGTAGAATGCGACTGAGTGCCTACTAAATGCTTTATGGTAAAACATGAGTGGCAGCGTCTGCAGTGTGTGTGAGCCTGCCGTTTGCAGGGACGGGAAAAGAGGGGAGGTTTGCACTGTATTTCTCTGTTATAACTCTTTTTTTACCATTAGTGTTGAATAAGAGTTCATGTGGGTTGGTGGGTAAGATGGGGGGTTAATAGTGCACTGTGCTAAGGCACCGTCATTATTTTCACAACGAACACCTCAACAATACAAGGGGGGACTTACGACATACTTGACTTACGAAGATTTGTGGTTATGAGGTTCCCTTGAGCAAGGTACCGTCCCCACTTCACTGCTCCCCGGGCGCTGGTGATAGCTGCCCACTGCTCCACATGTGCATGTGTGATGGGTTAAATTCAGAGGACAAATTTCATTGTCGTGCGTTGTGTGCAGTGGTGTGTTCACAATGATCAGAATATCACTTTCACTTAACTATTGGCAAATACAATGTAATATCTTTAAATGTTCTGAGGTTTGTCAGCATGTAATCTATAGCAACTAAAATTGATGTGCTATGTCATTTGTTTAACGCTACATGGTACTAGAATCCCAAATGCTTTGATATTTATGGTCTAAAGTGAGGCCTAGTTGGCAGATTTGTGAAGCACGGCCACTGTGGTAGCGGTGTTGTTTAGACAATGGGTTCTGCTGGCTATGATGTAAATGACCAACAGCCGTCAAGGTTTAAAGGACCTATTGTGAAGCATGTGAATGATACTACTTTCAGTGAGGCCACTCTCATTATAGCTCTCTGATCTGTGAACGTAAAGAGCTACCGAAAAAACTTCTGTTTCCTCATCTTTTCTGTCTGTCCTCCAAGCTCCTTGAAGCCGAAAGCCGTGCGGAGTCTTTGTTCACCTCGCCCCTTTGTGTGTAGCAAAGTTCACAGCCAAGCAGCCATTTATCTTCTGAAGTACTGTGGCCTTTTCTCCCTTGTTTCAGCTTCCCATTTGGGCCTTCACCCATCCCTCCCATGATGGTCATAAAGGGGTGGAAACAAAATCATAATCCAGACTGTATTTATTATTGTAAATTCAGACTTTACATTTAATGAAGGCATAAGTTGCTTTTACCAACCGCTTGAAGAGGCTCAACCGCCTTGAGCCATCGTCAAGTTCTCTGACTCCTTGACCCTTGTCAGATCTGAATAGAAGGAACTAATGCAGTCTTAAGCCTGGAAATGTTTTTTATGTTCTTGCACTTAGACTTCATAGCATTCAAAGCCTTGTTCACACTATTAGACTTTAGCCCTGATTTTTAGGTTGTAGAGTTGCATTGGAAATTGTAGACAAAAGCCTCAGATTGAAAATTAATCTTTGTGTTACCTACCCCGAGATATGATAAAAGGCAATCACACATGATTGGCAAAGAGCAACAGCCAATCAGAGGTAGGATATGTCTTTTATTTGATTTGGTTCACATAGTTTTCTACATTTCCGAATATTGTGTGTTTATAGCTCCAGTTTCTTGGGGGTTTCATATCGTGTGTGATATTTCCAAAGGTTCTAAAAGGTGGACGTGTGTTCTACCTACCCACCAAGTTTGGTGGGGGTGGGTGTCATGGCCATGAAGCTACGCCTGTTGCAGCAAACTTAGGGACTATATTGTTAGCAGTGGGATAACTATAGAGATTTGGGGGTCTAACCAGTACTAGTTCAAAAGGGGAGTGAGAGCTGGTTCTTCCATGACGTAGTTGGGTAATGTCACAATGTGATCTGTGGCTTTATCAGTAAGAGATTTAGCAGTGTCGCAAGAGGTCGCAGATCAGTCATACGGTTGTTTATATTTATATGGATCACAGTAAATGAAAGACTTCACTATTTCAAATGAAAGAGTATTCCATATTTCCCCAATGATAGATCATGGCTTATACGTTGATTTTACAAACCTGGTATTGGTTGTGGTTTGCTAAAATGGGACGGCCTATCTAAAAACATGAAAACACATTCGCTAAAAGTATAATTCAGTACAAAAAGACAACATCCCCAAATGATTAGTTGAATATAAATGTACTGTTTACTGCAGCAATGAACAATTCAAAAAGCAACGCAAATCAAAGCAAAAATTGATCAGTGATTAATGAACATAAAACGCAAAACATGGAAACCACCATTGCTTACCTCCACTTTCAAATGGGAACCGGAAACAAACAAGTTGTTTGCTGGAACTAGCATCGGTTAGCGATTAGCCAAGCCATCATTGTAGTATGCACCAAAATACACAGACTCTCTGCGTATTGTAAAATAAAAGCGGTTGTAGAGTTGATATCCTCTAACTACAGCATTTGATTAGATTCAAGAATTAAGATTCAAAATGTTTATTCATCACATGCCTAGTTATACACGTAAAACATTCAGTGAAATGCATCCTGATCCACGCCAGACTGTACAAGAATAAGATATAATTAGGCTAAAAACTTAATACTAAACTAAAACTTAAACAAGGTTATCACACACAAGTAGAAAAAGTAGATAAATAAGAGATTAAGCAGCTATATCACAAGCGATTAGAAAAAAAAAATGGTCCAGAAGAACCAGATGTGCAAACATCAAGAGAGTGAGTATTACTACTAAACAGAAACTGTGGGCAGAGTAAAGTGCAGAGGTACAATGTCCAGTGTTATGATCTGTAGATGGTGAAGTGCACAGCCAGCAATGTTCATTCAGATGTTCAAGTGTGTGGGGTGTGTGGGATGTGGGGAGTGTGTGGAGGCATGTCCTGGTTCAGGAGTCTGATGGCCTGAGGATAGAAACTCCTCATGAGTCTTTCAGTCATGGCCATTATCCTCCTCAGCCTCCTGCCTGAGTTCAGCAGCTGAAACGGGTAGTTGTTGGGGTGTGAGGGGTCAGTGTAGATCCTGATGCCCCGGGTCCTACATCTCTTGGTGTAAAAGTCCTGCAGAGTTGGCAGAGATGACCTGCAGCAGTGCTCCGCTGCACAAATCACCCTCTGCAGAGAATTACGGTCCTGAACACAGCAGTTCCCAAACCAGCACGTGATATTCAGGGTCAGGACATTCTCCACAGCTCCCATATAATCTCACAATATGGTCGTCATGTTCTGGCGAATAAGACAAATTAATTTCAAGATAAATAAGAGAGAAGAAGAAGAAAACCCTTTCTTAGATGTTGGAATAGGACGCACCTCTGCACATATGATGGGTGAGTTCTCTCACTTAATTGGAATGGTGCTGCATCCAGCCTCTTAAACTTTTTCAACTTTTTGCTACATTACATTACTTCCAGTGTATAATAGAAACTGGAAAAAGATCCATTTAATGGAAATAAAAAGAACAAAAGCTTATAGCTGGATGAGAAAAGATGAGTTTTTAATTTTCATTTGAACGACTGGAGGGTGGGGGTACTGCAGTACAGTGATGTCAATCATACGTCTACATGTAAATTCTTCAGTACAAAATTAGCAACACTGACATGCAAAAATTAGGCTTGTCTTTCTTCAAATCCTTCAAAATCAGATCCGTAAACATCATCATTTGTGACCTGTGCTGTCAGACACATGTTCATATTGGTTTTTACAGAAAATGCATGGAGTTTAAATTCTGCAGCGTATTTTTTGCGTTGTGGCATGATATCGATAAGTTCAAATAAATTCATTTCATTGTTTATGATCAGCTACAGTATAGTGTCACTACCATTGTAGATCTGCAAAAGCTCCAGGGCTCAAGTTAGACTCTTTTACTTCAGATCAGTAAATTCAATGACACTGCGGCTTATCTTAGAGTTTTAAAACATAAATGAACATCACTAAAAGTAACTATTTATCATTGTTATCAAAGTGTATGGCAATGAAATACGACGACTGAATTTAACACATCACACATGTACCAACAGCACCCATTGACCGGTGTAGTGGGATGGTACCTTGCTCAAGGGAACCTCAGTGGTACCTGTGATGGGACTTGAAACTATGACCTTCAGATCGCTAGTTCTTAATCACTAGTTCACCACTGCCCAAATAAAAGCGAAGTGAAAGCAAAAGAGAATATTTGTCGTTGTGAACACACCCCATGACACAAGAAAATGTGACCTCCGCATTTAACACGTGAAATAGCAAACAGCTATCAACAGCACCCGTGGAGCAGAGCACAGACTTTTAATTTCACAACAATTTCATTCTCTCGCTCTTCCCTCTGAACACATACTCCTGTGGTTTCACTGCTCCTCCTTCTCCTCAAACTGCAATTCATGCTGTCATCATTTTAATTGGATCTCTTGCTGGTTTGTCAGTTTTTATCAAGCCTTAAAGACAGTGGTCTGATTTTTGTCTATATACCATATGCCAGTGGTGCTTAACTCCAGTCCTGGAGATCTACCACCCTGAAGATTTCAGCTCCAACCCTAATCTAACACACCTGATCCAGATTATTTAAGGCCCTCAGGGACTTCTGAATACATGAACCAGGTTTGCTGGATCTGAAATCTAAAGGGTAGAAGATCCGCAGGACTGGAGTTGAGAACATTCAGTCCAAAATTTACGTGATTAGTCCAAACAGCCATGTTTCCCTCTATGCCCCAGTATCTCTCTCTCTCTGTTGAATGCTTTCACTTTCCGTGATCAAGCTTTTCTCAAAATGTGGTGAACCTACAAAAGTATTGAACAAGATATAAACTTATCAGCCATAACTTTAAGACCACCTGCCTATTATTGAGTAGTTTCCCTCATGCTGCAGAAACAGCTCTGGCTGTGGAACCAGCATTAACATTTTGTGAAACAGGACCTTCTCTTTGGGAATTTCCCAGATGCATAAATGTTCTTTGGGTGCCCATGACCCTATCGCTGATTTACCAGTTATCCTTCTTTGGATCATGTTTGGTAGGTTCTAACTATTGCAAACACACAAGCTTCAGGTAGAAAGAAAGGCGGTGGTCTTTGTGTTTATTTGCGAGATAGCTGGTGTAGTAATGCTG
>JBBIGC010174960.1:0-15143 GCA_037576955.1 Lepidarchus adonis
CTACCTTACATCTGCGCTTCTAGGTAAAAACAGTCACGTGCACGCGCTCGCCACCAGTTGACAGGATCACCACTTGAAAACTTATTAAACTTATTGTTTACTGTTACAAAATGTTATGAAAATGAAAGACACAGTGACCAGATAAATTTTAATAAGGGGCCACAGTACTTTATTTAAAGAAACAATTAGTGTTTTGGGTGTCGTCATTAAAACCAGTATCAAAATTGATTAAAAATATAAAGCTAAATTTTTCGCAGGTGTGATAACCATAGCTCTGTAAACACATCTGAGACAAAAATACAGTTGGAGTAAAGAAGGGAAATATAACTTTTGTTTTCAGTTAGTGTCAGGTGGAAAACAGTACAGAGGAACTTATAGGCCACAGTACAGGCTAAGATTAGGATAAGCCTTAGTATGGCTTTCCTGATTTCATAGTACATCAACAGTTGGTTCACAAATAGCTTTTTGATATTTTGTATTTGATAAGTGAAAAAGAATAAAAGAAGTGGGTATGAAAAGCCTTCACAGGCAAACATGGCACAGCCCAGGTAAAAAGATCAGAAATGAGACAATAGCAGATCACAGTGATTAGAATAATTTGAGATGACATTTGTGTCCAGTCTATTCTAATAATATGCACAATTCAACTATGAAATATAAAAGTATCATGCAGTAATGGCAAAACATTAAAAAATGACATTGCAGCAGGCTTTACAGTCTTCAAATAGTTAGTTCTTACAGTGTAGCCAAAATGATTTCCCAGATAATTTGTTATTTGTGATTATTTTCATAACTGAGGACCACAGTAAAATAACTAAACAACACAAACATTTTAAAAACCTTAAATATGTAGTGGCCGAGGTTATTTTCCACATGCAAAACTACTCTGGCTCCACAGCTGGAGGCTCAAGTTTATTAAGATTCAGGTCCTTTGACAGTGAACTGTGGCAGAGAGGGAAAAAGTAAGCTACATAAATAAATAACAACTAGACAGAGGATGGTCTTCATGTTCCAACCAAATCATAACTGAATAAGCCAGGGAGTAATTGTGTGTCACATTTATTTAATAATAATTCCAATGGCAAAGTGTGCATTTACCTAACTCTCTGAAAACTTTAAAATCAAGCACGTGTATATGTAAAAAAAAAAAACCAAATCACAAATTACCACAACACATTTTTTATCCAACAACAAATGTTTTGCTCTGTGCTACCTTTATGTGCCATATTCAGAGCTAACTGAAGAACAGGATACATATTTTACCTCTAAATGATATGCTACAAGCATAAAAATATTGTAGCTATGTTGTAGTTTAAAAACAAAACAAAACTAGCCCTTGTTCTTAAAATGTGAGACACATATGAAAGTAGAAGAGAGATGACCAAAAACATGTTAAATTAATACAATAGCAAAGAGTTGAGAAGTAATCCAGGGATCCTGTTCACAATCTCTGAGTGAAGTTTTCAGGGAATACTCCTTTAACAGTAAGGTCCTTATCCTGGAGCCACTGTGACTCCTTCACACCAAGCAACCAGCCTTCATCCTGCAAGCATAAACAACACACATGAAAGATCTACGTAAGTTGTCAGTGGGTACATGCTTTCATATTGTAATTTTATGCATGTGTTCAAGATGTAAAGACTGTTGAATCAGATGTGTGAAACCAAAAAAGGACTAGAAAATGTGAAAAGTTGGTCACACACTGAAAAAAGGGACCCAAGGTCTACAAAAGGAGTTTTAATCAATAGAGAAAGAGCAGAGCAGACGTTTCCGCAAACAGCTTTTCCCAACGCTCTCTGTGCTCGCAGTGAGTCAAACTACTGATAAGCAATTAACAGGTACCCAATGGGTTCAAACAAGAGACAGCTGTGGTGGGAGGGGCTTTGGGCAGAACCATGTGGGTAAAAAAAATTAGACCTTTGCGTACAAGATTTCTATAACATATGAGTGCTGTGAGACTGTTGCTCGACATTTCCAGGCTGCAGGACACTCAATTGCTGATCTCTGTTTTCTGGGTATTGAAAGATTATTGCCCAAAAGAAGGGGTGGGGACTTGGAAAAAACTTTTTGAATCAATGAACTTGGTTGCCTTTCTCCAAATGAAATGAATGAGGACTTAAATCTTGTATGTTTTTTGTAAATTTCAAATATACTTGTTCTTGATATGTGCTCACATATAAAAGAACATAATTGTAACTCTGTCATTTGGTTCTGCCCAAAGCCCCTGCCACCACACCTGTCTCTTGTTTGAACCCAGTGGGTACCTGTTAATCAATAGTTTGACTCACTGCTAGTGTAATGGAAATTTTAATCCTATATGTGATTTAAATATGGGAAAGAAGCTTAGCTTATGGGACACACCATGTTTCCTGGTTCTCAGGGGTTTGCTGAATATATGGTAGGAAGTAAGACAAAGGAAATATCCTGTTTTTCATACTTTTCTATAGCTTAAGAGAAGCGATGACATAAATGAAGCCTGAGAAAGAGTTAGGGTAAAGCAGGATGTGTTTATGGTATAAAGTCTGTATACTGGATGATGCAGGTCAGACATCACTTTCAAACACTCAGAGAAGTGAGAGAGTGATCTCCCTTCGCGAGAATAAATTCTGTCACATTTTGAGAAAGACTTGGTGTACATTATTATTCTGATTCTGACCACATTTGAATTTTAATATAGGTGGGTAGAGAAAAATCCACCACAGAACAGGATTTCTGTCACGAACAGGATTTCTCTCGAAATGCATTCAGGACAAACATCTACGCAATGAACGATCATCTCGGGAAGACAATTCTGCCCAATCCCAGGAGGTTTGGGTCTAGGTGATCCTAGACCAAAGTGCTTTGGAAGCATGACTCTTTCAAGGAAAGGTTGAGAGTCAATAAAGATTTACCTTCCCAATCGGTGACGATCGGTTGTAATATAATAACACGTGATCCGGGTTGAGGCCTGGTGTGTGATTCAGGTTTAAGGATAAGACACATTGGGGGCCTCGCAGTCAAAGGGTATGCAGTATAAGGTTAATAAACATGCACTAAAGATTCTCCATATGTCACAGAATTATGGAGAACATGTTATAGAGCCACAAATTCTGGGGAGATAGATAAAATGTTATGGGTTTCCTGAGGAAGGAACGTTTAGTTTGAGGCAGTTAGAAAAATTAAAAGAAAATGTAGAAAAGGAAAGAAAAAACATGAGAAGTTCAAAAAAAGTAAAAACATGTGATTTAAATAGAGAGGCAGCAGAAGAAATTGCCCTTTAAGGCATGGTTGGTGGAAGCAGAGAAAAGAGATAGAAAACATTCATTAAAGACTATGACCGCTTTAAAACCTGATAATGATAAACTATGTGAGAATCAGACTGACGGTTGAGAGTACGCTGTGCGCGTTTGGCTGCCGCTTCTTGCTGGTCTCCTTTTTTCTATGAATTACTTTATTTGCTGCTGTGTTTTATCTGTCCACCATTAACTCACCTGCTGCTGTCTTCCACTTGCGCAAGCCCTCTCCCTTTCTCCCTGCACCGTAACTGCATTGGGTTGAGTGTGTTTTTACTCACTGTTATCAGCATTGACTGTAGTAATGGCGGCTGTCTCGCTTGCACTTCCTTCAGACTAGCTGATCGTGTAGAGAGTTTGGATTGGCTAACGTGCCTAATTTGGATGACATGGTGCTGGGTGGCTTGGTCACAGTGTTTTTAGTCCGGATTCGCTGATGGCGGTTTGGCGCTTGTTGCTTGTTTACCGCTGAACTGGACTTAATAATCAAAGAACTTGTGTGTGAACTCAAATGTGAACTCAATTGAATACATTGCTTTAAAGGTTGCTTCCTCTCTGTCAGTGCTGCTGCTGTTAGTCTATCGCCCTCCAAAAACGGTCTCCACTTTCTTCTCTGAACTTAATGAACTACTTACTATGTCATTTCTCTGCTCTTCTATGATTGTACTTTTGGACTTTAACTTCCATGTTGACACTAAATGCTCAGAAGTATAGGGACACTCTAAATGCTGCTCAGGACTGTTAACAAACTTATCCAACCCCCTTCACAATCCTGCCCTAACACCACTGAGTGTTGCCAAGCCTTCCTAGATTTCTTTAATAACAAAATTAACCAGATCTATCTTGGCTTTTCCTCTAATGCTCCTGTAGTTCACCCTGACAATTCTCCTCCTCTGGTTATAAAACTGAGCTGCTTTGCACCAGTTGATTCCAGTGCTGATTCCGAAATTATTGCTAAGGCTAACCCTTCCACCTGTCAGCTTGACCCAGCCCCTACTACTCTACTTAAAACATCTATGCGGAATTAACACTCCTATTACTAAAATAATCAACACTTGTCTTTCCCTGGGCTCTGTCCCTATCACCCTCAAAACTGGTGCAGTTACCCCCATCCTTAAAAAACCTCACCTGGATCCCACCTCTCTTACTGGCTATAGACCCATATCTAATCTTCCTTTTCTCACCAAGGTCATGGAAAGAGTAGTTGCTAATCAACTCGAGACCTTTTTACCGAATAACGCACACTATGACCCCTTTCAATCAGGATTTTGTTCTCGACACAGTACTGAAACGTCTCTTCTGCATGTCACTAACGATCTCCTCCGATCAGCTGACTTTGGACTACTTGATATTCTCCTCCTGCTTGATTTAAGTGCAACATTTCACACTGTAAATCACAACATACTCATCTCTCGTCTTTCATCTATTGGTTTTGTCGAAAGTGGCGGTGTATGTATACTGGATGATGCAGGTCGGACATCACTTTCAGACACTCAGAGAAGTGAGAGAGTGGTCTCCCCTTGCGAGAATAAATTCTGTCACATTTTGAGAAAGACTTAGTGTACGTTATTATTTTGATTCTGACCACATCTGAATTTTAATATAGGTGGGTAGAGAAAAATCCACCACACTAGCACAGAGAGCATTGAGAAAAGCTGTTTGCTGAAACATCTGCTCTGCACTCAATCTCTATTGATTAAAACTCCTTTTGTAGACCTTGTTTTCTTTTCCCCCTCAGTGTGCGACAAACTTTTCACATTTTCTATGCAAGCACGTCTTGACATGGCATTACTAACCTGTTCATCAGGGTTGTCGAAGGGCAACACAAGCACAATATCACCAGCTTTGAGGTCCAGCTCATCACTGTCTGTGGCTGCATAATCATGCATTGCTTTCACCTGCCATTACAGACACACACACACACACACACACAAACAAAAAACCCACACACTATTAAATAAATTGGTATTGTATTACCAGTTCTTAATACATTACTGCCAACCGTAAGCACTGTAAGTCTGACCTTATAGAGGATTCCTGATGGAATCTCAGTGTCTGATGAACCATTGGTCACTGTTGTAGCAGCATTCTAATAAAACAAGCTTGTGAGTTAACAAAGTGTGCAAAGGCTACAAACTGTTGCAGTGTAAAGCAAATCCAATGCAACTACAACCTCAATTTGAAAAACAGTTGGGACAATGTAAATAATGTAAAAAAAAAAAAAAAACAATGCTAATGCAATTATTTGCAAACCTCATAAACCCAAATTTATCACAACAGAACAAGGAAAACATATGAAATGGTTAAACTGACTACATGTACTATTATTATTTGTGACGCCTGCTCCGTTGTCTATAAGCACGAATACCCTCACCAGTGATGCCACTGAAGAAAATAACCAGTTCAGCACCACGGACAGTTCAGAGTGGAAACCCTAAAAGCTGGAGCAACCAAGTAGCACCATGGCAAGCGACTCTGACACAGTAGAGGCGGCCCGAGGCTGAGAGAGATTTTTGTTATATGCAAAATCAGGACATTGGACCACTGAACAATGGTCCAGTGCTTTTTCTTTGTAGCCCAGGAAAGACGTGGATGCGACATTTGTAGCCCATGTTTAGGATTCATCTGTGCATAGTAGCTTGTGATGTACTGACTCCAGCTTCAGTCCACTCATTGTGAAGCTCCATCAAATTCTTGAATGGATTTTGCTTGGTAATCCTCTCAAGACTGCGGTTGGCCCTGTTGCTGGGACAACCAGGTTCTTTAGCAATGACCTTTTGTGGCTTACCCTTGTTGTGGAGGGTGTCAATGACTATCTTCTGGACATCTGTCAAGTCAGCAGTCTTCTCCATGATTGTGTAGCCTCCTGACCCACCAAGTTCAATCTTGGAAGGTCATGGTGTCACACCCTAATCAGCTAATTAACTCAAAACACCTGCAACGGTTTCCTGAGCATTTAAATGGTCTCAGTCTGGGTCACGAGGCTACACAATCATGCATGAGGAAGACTGAAAAAGAGAAAATTACAATTACAAGTTAAATGTTTTTGTGGAAAGGCAAAAATTCTCCTGTTTGAATGGGATCCCAGAGAGAGACAGACAGAGGAAAAGAGATAGAAAAAGAAGTGTTGGGACTCGTCGAGATGGATTTTATGTCTAAGCCCATGTGAATATTGGGTGTGTATTTTTTTATGAATGTGGACATGAATGGACATATAATGGGCGCGTCATGGGGGTTTCAATGGGTATGTTCAAAGCCAAGATGACATAACGCACAATGATGCATGTTGACGTTGTCTGATGTTTGTTGACACGTGCTCCTGTTTGTGTGTGTATAAATGAGATTGTGTGTGTGCTCTTTATCTGTTTTGTGTCCTTCCAAAGAGAACTGAACATTTTGTTTATGATAACACGAAGCTATGCTGTGTAGCAGACTTTGCCAAAAGGCCTTAGACCGGTTTCTTAGGGCCTAAAGTGATTCACAAATGTGTCCAGTTCAGTGACCGCAAACTTACCAGGTCTGTGACCCCGGAAACAACACACTTTATGTGCAATCAATTTACACAATATATGAATTTTACTTTCTGAAAGGAATGTCGAGAAATATTGAACTTTTTCACAATATTGAATTTCCTTTAGATCTACCTGTATTAGCATAGTCATAACAAAGTACTCTGAGTATTTAGGTTTCTTTTTGATGATCAATCCTTATACAAATTACTTCTTCCACCAGTAATTTTGATAAAAAGATAAGTGTAAATACAGTTTTCCCATTTTTATATGCAAAAAAGGTTGTTTTAAATAATCAGTTTTTGTTATATTGCTCATTCCCAGTACTGGTTGGAGGGGGGGGGGGGGCAATGTATTCTGCTGCCCATACTACAGTCCCGAACAAAAGTTTAAAACCACTTAAGAAATGGCAAAATATCATGATGCATGGTTAGATCTTAAGAAGGTTCCAAGAAGGTTCCACATGGTACAAGGAGAAATGGGAGTGAGACGAAACATTTTTAGCATGCAATTTATTGACAACAATACTTAAACTGAAACAGGCTTTTTCACAGCTGATCAAAATCTTAGGACCACATGCCATTAAAAGGCCAAATGTGTGAAAATGTGAATTAATTTCCATTTTCTGTCAGGTAGTCACACTGTCATGACGTTCTGATGGCAAAGGCAAAAAAAACATTCCCTTTTTGAACGTGGTTGGGTTGTTAAACTGAATAACTGCATGAAATTTTTCACAGCACCTTCACTGTTGAGGTGGGACACAGTACGGCAGTCAGTTCGAAATATGTAACAAAAATTCAAGTGGAAGACCCAAAAAAAATTCCCTAGCACTGAGCCGGAGGATCCAATTGGCTGTCCGTTAAAAGACACTGGACAATCCTTGCCCCAAATTAAGGCTTTTACTGGTGCTGATTGCAGCCCCATAAGCATCAGATGCCATCTGAGACTGAAGGTCTTCAAAAACAAAAACGTCTTCAAAGGCCTCCTTGAACACCACAGAACTAGCCATGGACTTTGCAAGCAAGCACCAAACATGGGACATTGAAAGGTAGAAGAAAGTTTTATTCTCTGATCAGAAAGTTAACCTTAATGGTCCTGATGGTTTCCAACAAATACTGCCATGACAGGTAGATCCCCCCTGAGATGTATTCTACACAACAGTGGAGGGGGCGCTATAATGGGCTGGGGTGCTTTTTCTTTCAGGGGCGTCAAACGGCCGCTGGCTATGTTGCAGAGAGCATCCTTCATGACTGAGGGGCCCTTGTCTGTGTGATAATGACTGGGTATTTCAACAGGACAACGCTACAGTACACAATGCCTGCAGGACAAGGGACTTCTTCCAGGAGAATAACATCACTCTTTTGGACCATCCTGTATGTTCCCCTGATCTAAATCTAATTGAGAACTTTTGGGGATGGATGGCAAGGGAAGTTTACAAAAATGGACAACAGTTCTAGACAGTAGATGTCCTTCATGCAGCGTCTTCACTACTTGGAGAAATGTTCCCACTCACCTAATGGAAATGCTTGCAATAAGCATGAAGTGATCAAAAAGTAACGGTGGAGCTACCCATTCCTGAGTTCATGTTTGGAACTTTGATTTCTGATTTTCTTAGATTTTTTTGGTGGTGGTTGGGTAAAAAGTAAATATGAATACCATAAATGAGTATTTAATACAGCATATGTATCATGCTGTTTAAAATGATCACACATGAAAACGAGCTCAATATTGGCAAACTATGCATAGGCCTGTCATGATCGATGACAGACAGGGGGAAGCATCAAAGTCATAACTGATGAGGCAGTGGGACTTTACAGGGTTGTTACATTGGTTACCCATTCCTTTTAGGATCCATTTTAAAATTCTTTTATTTGCTTTTAAAGCCCTGCATGGTCTTGCCCCATCATATCTCTCTGAGCTGCTCTAGCCTTATATCCGCTCGCTCTCTCTGGTCAGCTGATCAGCTGCTCCTGAGTGTACCCAGCATAAATCTAGAGGAGACCATGCTTTTGCTGTAGCAGCCCCCAATCTGTGGAATGATCTTCCTTTAAAGATTAGACAGGCCTCTTCTCTCCCTGTTTTTAAATCTCTTTTAAAAACTCACCTCTTCATCCTGGCTTTTGACACCATATGAGATGTTGATTTTAGTTCTTTGTACTTTTAAGGGCAGGACTAGACAATGGCAAAACAAGACAAGACAAACCACCAGTCATAAAAACAGACCAGGGCCAGGACAGAGACAAGAATTTAGCAAAAACCAAACAAAGATCAGGGCCTAACAAATATGACACTCCATAAAGTCATATTCAGAACTAAATGCAACACAAACCAAGGAAAGAGAAACCTTTTAAAGGAAAACCAACTCTGAAAAACTAGAAGACTCTGAAAGTTCTGCATAGGAATTGCTCTCACTAGATATACGCTAACTAGATATACTCGGGACAAACAACCAAGGCAAAACTGAATGCTAACCTGACTTGAACACCAGATCCTCAAAAGAAGGCGTCTTATAGCAAATCAAGTAATCCCCAAACAATACTAAGACTAAGGCATACAATTTTTTAAGACTTGAACAGCTGAACACCATCCAGAAGGTCAAAAAGGAACAACCCTAACCTGCCATTCTCTACCAACTTTAGCTATATTCCAAGCAACCAGTGAAACTAATACTTGGACATAAAAATATAACCATGGATTAGCAGAAAGGCAGACTAAACCCAGAACGTTATCTAGAACCCACCAAAGTTGTCAAAAACTTACGAAACATGACCATTTTAATACAGACATACATTACATGGAGACCACAATCAAACTTTGACTAAAGTGACAATCCTATACATAATTCAAACTACATACATAAGCACAAAACCCATGGGCGTGCTTACTTTATCACAAGACACTTGGGGTGCACTTACTTTAGCACAAGACCACTGGGGTACATTATCACAAAACCCAGGGGGTGCACTTACTTTAGCACAGGACCCAGGGGGCGCATTTACTTTAGCACAAGACCCAGGGGGCGCACTAACTTTAGCACAAGACCCAGGGGGCATACTAACTTTAGCATAAGACCCAGGGGGCGTACTCACTTTAGTACAAGACCCCTGGGGCGCACTTAATTTAGTACACAGCCCTGGGAGGCGCTTACTTTGTCCCCAACCACAGGGTTTACTTACTTACACAGAGGCCTAAATGTTCTGGGGTATGAGACCATTATGACCATGTGTGTAAAGTGGATCTTAATATTCCACCTAAAATAGTGCAGTGAAGCTTAAACACTGATGTTCCACCTTAAAGCAGTTAGGCTAGCACACAGAGACCAACTGTCAAAACTGAGCCACTCCATTGAAATTCTCACAAAAGCATTAATGGCAGTTGGTCGTCGATGTTTAAAAAGTTTAGATCCGATCACTGTGAAAATTATATTGACAGAAAGAGGACAAGTTCCCCTCCGTGTACATTTGTTTTTGTAATGAAATTCCAAAAAATTATCGTTTCGCAGCGATGTAAAAATATAGCTCCGTTGTGGTTTGGAGATTTAAACTCACAAAAAGACACACACACACACACACACACACACACACACACACACACACACACACACACACACACTCTCACTCCTAACTTGTGTATCAATGCATGCACTGATCAGCCATAACATTAAGACCACCTCTCAGCAGCGTACACTGTAAATTCAGTTTAACACACACACTCCATCTCTTTTCTCTCCCTCTCTCTCTCTGTTTCTGTTACTCACACACACACACACACACATACACATGCAAAGACACACATGCTCACACAGACACACATAAACAAACATAGACATACACACATACACAAACACACACTGCTTTTCCAGGTCTTTACTGCAGCTGTCTTCACTTGTTGCTTGTTTGTGGGTCTTTCTGCTTAAAGTTTTGTCTTGAGCGAATGAAACATTGCTTGAATTGTTTGAGATCTGGTGATTGACTCTGCTATTGTAGAATATTTCACTTAAAACTAAAAAAAAACTCCAGTGTTTTGGATCACTGTCCATCTGTACTGTGAAATGCCGTCCAATCAACTTTGCAGCATTTGGCTGAATCTGATCAGAAAGTAAATCCATATACACTTCAGTATTCATTCTTCTGTCTTTTGTCACATCAATAAACACATGTGACCCAGTGCCATTGAAAGCCATGTATGCCCATGCCATCACACTGCCTCCACCATGTTTTACAGAAGATGTGGCGCTTTGGATCATGAGCTGTTCCAATTCTTCTCCAAACTTTCTTCTTCCCATCGTCCAGGTTGATCTTATGAGTGTGTGTGTGTGTGTGAGAGGGAGGGAAAGAGTGAGTGAAAGACAATTTACTCCCAAGACATTTCACTACTGGGTGGATTGGAGGGTTGGAGAGTTTGCTCCCGGGATGGTTCGCTACCGGGGGGTGGACCGCAACCGCCGCTTGGACTCCGTTGATAACGGCGTGCCGTTCCAGTTCCTTTTATAGTGCGGTGTGTATACTATTCCTCTGTTTTTTCTGTTTCTTGCTGCAGTGAGCATGTCTAAGACGAAAGAATTTCCCTCAGTATGAATAAAGTTCTTCTTATATTGTGTGTGTGTGTGTGTGTGTGTGTGTGTGTGAGAGAGAGAGAGAGACTGAGAGACTGACTCTTCGCTCAGTGTGCTCCAAACGGTAAACTCTTTAAGTTCAGAGCACGTCACCTGATGAACTCTTACGGGGGAAAGCAGCATTTTAGAACCACATTTCCATCACTCCTCCCAAGCCATTAGCAGTTTTGGGCAGGTAAGGGGGAAAGCACACGTCCAATTTTTTTCATTTGGTTTGGGACTCAGTGCATGTGCTGCAAGTGCTGCCAGCATTGGTGCAGATGTTTAAGAGGTGTGGGGGTGGGGGGGTCAGCCTGTCAGTGCTCAGACCATACACTGCAGACTGTATCAAATTGGCCTGCATGGCTGTCATCCAAGAAGAAAGCCTCTTCTAAATATAATGCTCAAGAAAGCCAGCAAACAGACTAAGGACATGGTACACTGAAACCATGTCCTGTGGTCTGATGAGACCAAGAAAAATTTATTTGGATCAAATTATGTCAAGCGTGTGGGGTGACAGCCAGGTGAGCAGCACAAAGACAAGTGTGTCTTGCCTACAGTCAATGGTGGGAGTGTCGACAGTGGGGAGCTACAGTTCATTGAGGGAACCATGAATGCCAAAATGTACTATGACATACTAAAGAAGAGCATGATCCCTGGAAACTGGACCTTCAAGAAAACCACTGCCATGTCTCCAGGGCTAAACCCTATTGAGCATCTCTGGGACATCCTCAAAAGGAAGGTGGAGGAGCGCAAGGTCTCTAACATCCACCAACTGTGATGTTGTCATGGAAGTGTGGAAGGGGATTCAAGTGGCAACCTGTGATGTTCTAGTGAACTCCATACCCAAAAGTTAAGACAGTGCTAGAAAATAATGGTGGTCACACAAAATATTGACACTTAGGGTACAAATTGGAAATTTTCACTTGATGTTGGATGTACTCACTTCTGTTGCCAGCGGTTTAGACATAAATTGCTGTGTGTTATTTTGAGGGGACAGCAAATTTACACTTTATACAAGCTGCACACTGATTATTTTTTAAGTTGTATCAAAGTATCATATCATCAATGAATAAAAAGAATTTACTCAAATGTGAGGGGTATACTCACTTTTGTGAGATTATGTTTCATGATGTAATTTTATGTGTACATTTTGAAAAGATTTAAGTGTACTCACCATCTGAGTAGTAACAGCTGTGTCAGTCTGAAAGAAAGAGACACCATAGAATTGATGAGGGGATTAGACTCAAGTACATAATAGTACAAGTGAAATTAAACACCAGAATACAGACACACACTTATGACAGCTGGTCTCTTGCAAACACTCAAAACTACACTCAGAACATGTTTCATGAAACCTAATTATTGTAATTAACTTTAGTTAATCACACTTTATTCTTCTTTATTGGATGCTCATTCAATGAGCATGGCATTGATGCTGTCGATCCAGCATAAGCTGGCAATAGTCTGTGCAGCTGCACCTGGAGCCTTGCTCCTATCCTACCTGAGACCTTTCTTCACCCCAGCCTGACTCATCTCCACTGTCCCAGCCTGGCTGGCTGACTTCAGCCTCTGCTGCAGCTCCATGGTCATCCCATTTGGGTGCTTCATAAGGTTGCACAATTGTAGATGCCTTATCATTCCAACTTGAGGTCTCATAGGGGTTCTCAGATGAAGAATCCTCAGTGTCCCAACTGGGCCGTTCATGCAACTGTGCTGATGTTCCTTCATCCGAGTCCCATTGCTTACCTGCAGCTGGGGTTTTCTCAGGCTGTAGCCGGTGATGAGTTAAGGGAAAAGTCTGGGTGTTTGGTAGGTTTGCAGGGGTTTGGGTATTGTAAAATGCCCAAGGAACAATAAAGAAGCAAGGAGGCAAACAGGAGGATTGGAAGGATTTCAAAGCATGGGTATGAAAAGAAAGAACAATGGTACTTACAAACTTGATCCAACTAATCATCCTTTTACTGTTTGTTTGAAATAAAATGTTTTTCATCCATTTTGCTGAAACATTTATTCATGTTCATATTTGTTCAGTTATATCTAGTCTCATATCTAGTCAAATATCTTGTCTCAATTCAGTTTTAAGGAAAATCTGTGATGAGATGACTGTGTTGATTATTTAACTTACTATTAAAACAAAATTCAGTCAATTTGCTGTTGATAATTCTGTCAAACATTTATTCATGCACTCGGTCAGGCTGGAATATAGTCACAAATTACAAACCACATTTCCAGAAACAATTTTAGAGTTTGATGGCTGCAACTTGCCCAAAAAATGGTGGTAAGATTGAAAATTGCACTGAATATTCAAGTAACACTGGTTTAGAAGATTCCACATTAAATACACATTTAGTAATTAGTAGCAGATTAGGTATCATGATCTGGCATAAAAGTGGCATCCATCAAAGGCTCAGTATATGCAATGCCCAAATTAGGCAGAAAAGAGGTGGTGGGGAACCACCATAATTTGAGAAAATGCCTATTTTGTAGCACAAAATGTGCCACAGTTGGCCCAGTAGTATGTCCAAGCCTAAGTGAAGCCACAAATGGGGCCCGAGGAGTACCAAGAGGCCAAAATGAAAGTGGACAAAGATGAAAGGATTAAAATAAGCATGGGATACTTTGCATATCATAGAAACAGGTCATATTATTGTCTGCCACATCACTGTCTCAGCATCTGCCTGTGCAGGCCACATGCTGGCCTTATCTCTGTTTAGGAACACATTTTGGAGCCTTCAAAGGTCAAGATGCCCTTTTTACTCTTACATGGGCTAGACAGACACGCAGAAGGTTTGATGTCACAGCAGGAAATCATTTACAGATGCACACAGGATGTATAGAAATACATGTATCCTGTTAATAAATTGGAACATGGCTGATTAAGCCTAATGCTATTTATTTTATTCTCCACAATTCAGAGAGAAATATTGTATTGGAAGTCTACAATTGTAGTCACAACAGTTATTAATATATTACTATATTACTCTTCTCAACCCTCCCCTGTAGGTCTGTATGTTAATTCTCTGAATTCCATCACCAGCCCCCTGGGGGGGATTCCTGCCATTTGTAATGTAAACCAGGTCCCCAGGACATAAGGTGTTTGCACAGAACCCCCTGGAGGGGGACTGGCCTCTTTGAAGTGTTAAGGGTCACACAGAGTCACGGGAGAGCTGTTTAAACCAATGGTTTATAAAGTCACATTTTGGTATAGTCACCAGGCATGTCTGATATCAAATTGATGTGCGTGTTGTGCTGTATCCATTGAAGTGATTCTGATTACTGTATGATGTCTACACACAAAGTTATGGGTTTTCAGCTAAGAACAGTGTCATCTGAGTAAATGCTCATTGGCTCATTGGTCTCAAAGCAATGCCATTGGCTAAGGTGTGAACAAAGACCAGAAGGGTTATTTAAGGCTGCGTCACTAACACAGTGGGGGGTTCACTCTCATTCTGCAGTTCTCATACTGTAAGATGGGAAATGAATTTCCCCGGTACTCTCATTAAGAAGTATCGTTATTTCATAGGGTAAGTGGTAACTTGTTGGTTTAAATGACTGTAACTAATATGTGTAAATTATCTGCTTTCAATGTTACAAAATACCTGTAATAAACCAAGATTATCTTGCTTAACAGTATTCTTTTATTGATGTTAAAGACATGTTAAAGGTAAGAGGAATATCTAAGACTAAATTAATTGTCTTGAGCTCTAGGTGAAACAGACACACAGTAATATTCTGTCCGGCCTCTGAGTTTTGTTAAGATACAGA
>JBBIGC010174988.1:0-31067 GCA_037576955.1 Lepidarchus adonis
CTCTGTAAAGTTGCTTTGTGACAATGTCAGTTGTAAAAAGCGCTCTATAAATAAATTTGACTTGACTTGACTTGACTATTGGATGCAAATATAGAAACAAAATGGCGGTTCCATAAATAAAAATACGCACAAAGCTCCTTCTAAGTTGGCTTGTCTCGTAGATTTCCTATATGTTCTGCTTAAGAAGAACAAGACCATCCATAACGTAAGACCAAAGCAATTACAAGCATGATGGCCCCCTGCTTGTTATAGTTTAGATAATTATGGACTGTGGGTACTTCACACTGGGCAGCCAACCCCCTGCTACATTGTCTGCTGAGAAAGGAAAGAAATAAAAGCAGATTGCTGCCTAGTTCACATGATTTTATCCTAGATTCTAGTGCTCACATGTGTGATCTAGAGTCTTACACACAACCATATGACTGATCTGTGACCAAGATCTCTCACTGGCCAAATTATGTCTTGTCAATGTGGGGAAACTTTCAATGTAAATGAAGAATAGGATTTGGATAGAAGAATGGGTTGCTGCACATGGATTGTGAGTTGGGGGTGAGTTCTATACCTTGAATAAAAACACTAAAATTAGCTGAGCGGTCACTGTGGTTTTGCAATCTATTGTGCTGTATATATCCATGTATTCAGACAAGGAATCTGGTACCTTTCCAACAAGCAAATAGATGAACTGCGATATCCTGATGTGAACCATGTCGCACACCAATCGGCTGTTGATCTTTGTCAATCGTGTACAATTTCTCCAGATATCGAGCATGCTAGATATCCAGTCCCAGTCTCTGACAAGGTCTCAGTTATTTTTAGGGTAGTTCTCACATAACAAATCTTTGTCACAGATTAACTGCATCTGAGGCTTCGTAGCTTCGTGGCTAAAGTCTTATAGTATTAACACGTTATGGAAAACCCCCTGCTGAAGACTTTAATTACTCCAACAGCCAAACTCGCTTTTACAGGTGTGAATGATAATTTGTGTGGATGTGCTAAACCCCATCCCAGACAATTACAACTAGCTTCCACTGAGTTCTCGCAACTGCAGAATGCAGGGTTTATAATTAGGAGCGGTATACAAGCACTTGAGCCCACACTCTGGAAGCAGTTTAAGAGTTCTTCAATTCCATCTTCCTGGGCACTGTTCCTGTCTATTAGCCATGACAGACACCATGTAAAAAAACCTGTTCCTGTCTGCTGAATCTGCCTCTTTTTTTTATCTTCTCTACTACTTAGTGTCACTCCCCTGTCTTTGGAGGTAGAGAAGCAAGAAAGAAAATCAGTCTCCACAGTGAAAAAATAGCATTTTCAAACACATGGAGAAAAGAACCGGAGACCAATTACAATGCATACTAATAGAGACCATGCAGTGTAACATACTCACTTAAACACGAATGAATACTGTTTGAATATATCTGCAATACAGAAATACCAAACCGGAAAATGGATGGATAGAGTCACAGGGAAGCTAGAGCCAATTCCAACTGACTATAGGCCAGGACACGGTTCATCCTGGACAGGACATTGCAGGGCAACACACAGACAGACAACCTTTCACACACACTCATACCTATGGGCTATTTTGAGCAGCCAATCCACCTAAACCACAAGCTATTGGACAGTGAGAGGAAACTGGAGCACCCGGAAGGAAAAAAACACATGGAGACACTACATAGAAAGACATTTGTGGTGAGACTAAATCGCTAACCACAGTTGGGCCACACAAGGGCATTTACAATAAAAAAATTGAACATTTTGTAATACCGTCGTATTACCATTAACCATTTATGACTTTAAAAAGCTCATGAAAACGAATAAAACAAAATGAATAGTTTAGATTGTGTTATTCTTCATTTAGCTGACCTATTTTTAAACCTGGTGGGGAAATGTAATTGCCCTATTGATCAAGGTGCGTTGATCACGGTTGTGGTTAGATTTGGGTTTACCACACAAGAATTTTGAAAGGCTGCACTATGCTGACACTGCCTTATTATTTGTACAGAATTAGCAGGTCTTTGCAACACCATTGTCTCAAAGTCATCATATTAGTCCCACAGGGCCACACACTACTGAGAAAGCAAAATGTGGCCTAGAACCTAGGATCAGAAATCTGAATGTATTTTTATATTATAAATAGAGGGAAGTCCACTGTTTGAAAGAGAATTTCAGCAACGAATATGTTTTCCCATTATTAGATCACATTTGTCAAGATGTGCTGGAGGGAAGTCTAAAAGAAGTCTGACTTGAATGTTATCGTAGGTTAACAATAAAAGCGATGTTAGCATAAAATAATTAAAGGCATTGTTTTCACAGCCGTGTTGATGCCATTCAAAGCTTAAATATGGCACCAGGACATTGGGAGTCACTTCATTGATCTGTAGTTTGAATGAAGCCATGTCAGTCTAATAGGCCTTTGCTCTGTGTGACATTATTTTCATTAGCCCAACATTCACGCTAGCTTTGAGTCAACTGTGATTAGCGCAGAGATTACAGGTATTTGGGTATAAGGCTATAATTACACCTCAGATACATTGTGAATGCGTTAAATCTGTGCAACTATGTTCGAGTGCTAACAACCCACTGTGCTATGCAGGCTGGTGAACAAAACTTGAGTTTTCTCTAAGACACGATTGTGCCACCAGCAGCATTCACCATTAAAGCGAGGGGTCCTTGTGGGCCCATGTAAGGCTGCCTGCCTTCAGCTCACAGGCTTTAGCAACAGCTGCTGTGGCCCCAGTGAAATTTAGCTGTGGCACTTAGGGGAGGGATCATAACAAGAGATAATCAAAGAGGAATAAATGAGCAAATCCCATCAAGCCCAATCTCCAGCCAGAGAGGAAGGAGGGAAGAGTGGAGGAAAGAGTGAAGTGGTGATCCCTTGCCTTGTCTTTCCCTGGGCTACCCAGCTCCTCCCCTCTTCTTCGCTTTTCTATCTAAGATGTTCCCCTGCCATTGTCTCTTCGCTTTGCTATTCCCAAGTCGATGTGAGTCATAATAGCCACAGTCACTCGTTCTCGCCATCCATTCTTCTGCCCCCCTCACCACCACTCTCCCCCGCCCTTCACCGTCCTCTTTCCTTCAAACACGTACTCGTCTCTCTGCAAGAGAGGGAGGATGAGATTGAGACTGATGGCGCAAATATGGGTTTGTGTGCTTGACAGAACGTCAGGCGAAACAGCCGACAGAGGAACCCAGGTGAGGTACGCGCCAGACATACTGATTCCCCCCCAGCCTTTCCATTTCCCTACCGCTCAATCCCAGCAGCTCCTGAATTAAGATGGCTTCTGTTTGATGGGTAGCGCTGTACAGCTTTCACTCCTGGACACTTGCAGCAACTGGTTGGAATGCAACATGGATTGTTGCTGTTGAACTAAACAACCTCGAATTGCACTGTTTGCTTAAGGCAGTGAACATACATGTACAGCGGCAGAGACAGACGAAACCCCCTCCCTCACTCTCTGCTGACAACCTCCTGGAAGAGGTTGCAAGAAAAGATGCCCCGCTGATGTTGAGGATGTTTCCTGTCGCTCCTTGCCAGCGGCAGAGCACTGAGGATCTGCCGGCAGCCAAGCATCATGCTAAACTTGGGGACGGTGTAAGAGAAAGCTAGCGTAGGAAAGTACGGAGGGGGGATCAATCACAGAGTAGGTGGCATACACTTGCTCCTGGGGAAGCCATGGGTTTTAATGCTGGAGGCCTTGATTTCCTACATATTTCTAAAAACGTGTCTGTATATCATTTAATGGAACAGCCAAACCATCATACAGAACCCTGCAAACTTTGTAATGAACTCTGTCAATGCATTAACCCCAGAAATCTTTCAAATATGTGCTGAATTGGGTTTTACTCAAGACTTGAACAGGCATTTGTTTATGGTCCGGCGATACACCTTGATTGCGCTCAACCAAATCAACATAAATAGGAAAGTATGTAACCTGGGGTCTGACAGCTCTACCGCAGCAATGTATTAGAAATTCCATAAAGGGATGTCTTGCTGACAGCTCATTTCAGTGCTTTTCTGACAAAAGGCGCAGTTTTAATTACAATCGTTGAGTTGTGTGCAAAAAGGCTTGTGTGTGTCGGTATGCATTTCCGTGTGGTGCAACCAAGCCCTGAATTATTATTCCCTTCATGAGCTGTCACGCCTGGAATTTGTTTCTTTTTTCCGAATGTAATGGCTTTATAATACCTGTCATTCAACCTGAAGCTTCCATGGTAGAGAATCTCAAATTCTGGAAAGTACGCCATCCATCCATTTGTCAAACTGCTTTATGCGTTTCAGGTGACCATAGGTCAGGTACATCATGGAGAACCATTCACACACTTACACCTATAGGCATTTTAGAGTAGCCAGGCAAACTAAACCACAAACCTTTGGACAGTGGGAGGAAATAAGGGGCGCTATGGTACCCACAAAAACTTCCCATCAACATTTTCCAATTACACAATGCCGGCCCCATTCCCAGTCAATGAAAGATTGAACAGGAAGCCAACTGAAAACTTGCACACAGAAACCACCCGTGACTAACCGCAGATTGAACCCAGGACCTTCTCGCTGTGAGTTGACGGCGATAACCCCTGGACCACAATGCTCCCTTATAAGTGACACATAGACAAAAAGACTGATGTTTTGGGGGGAGGAGAAGGGGGGGTTTTGGAGGTTCAACCACCCTCCCCCTTTCCCCCCCCCCCCCCCCCATCAATACTATCCAATCACCCCACATGTCAATAAAGGATCACCATTACCTTCACCTCCACACATGATTTAAATTTTGCACCCGTCACAGTTACAGCGACTGATGGGTCTCTTGCATCTGCGGGACAGTGGGAAGAGAATGAGGAGAGCTGCTGTGAATGGGAAAGCTGTGGTGAGTTCAGTGCCTTTGGTGCCGTCTGTGCTCGCTAATCTAGAGCAGTGTAGCACAGGGCGTTTCTGAAGCAGCAACACACAGTCCTGCGATGGACAATCTGTCAGGACCATCTGCCCTGAAAAGGGGTGAGCCTGAGCCACTCATGTATTCGCGCTGTGATTTCATCTGCCTGTGCACAGTGCTGGGCCGGGAAGAGGAACATGCCAGAATGGAATAGTTCAAACCACAAGATTGAATAGTGAGACTTGGTACAAGAGGACAATCAAACCATAAGCACTGGTGGGATGCCAGCGAAGAGGAAAAGGACTTATCTGGACTTAGCAGGTGATTCTGAGACTTTATGGCATTTTGTAAAGTAACTGTATACTTGTTTCACTCTGGGACTAGAGCAATTACGTACATTAGACGATACCCAAGTTCCCCCTGGGTAAAATGCCTATAAAATGTAGATGACTGTATTCCTGATTGTGAAGGGATTCTAGTCAAAGTATTTCATTTTTGTGTAAAAATAACTAAAATTAAAATAAAATAAGAACAGTACCAATAATACTAATAACAATTCTACTAACAACAATATGTATCAGTGTATTTTCCTGAATTGTAGTTACATTTAAAAACTAAATATAATTATATAACCAATCAACAATCAAAATAACAATTTAATATCTAATTATTACACCATTTTGACTCTTAGAATTTGACTCTTAAATACTTAGAATTTGGCCTTTTTTTATTAAAATGAAGTGGAATTAGGAAACATATTATCTAAAACACACACACGCATTCAGACCTGACATCCAATCTTTGGATGGGAGGAGAAAACTAAAGACCCTGAAAGAAACCCATGTGGACACAGGGAGAACACTCCACATTAAAAATACTCTGGGAATTGAACTAATGATCTTTTCAGCCTCAATGGACCATCCCATTTTTTAAATAATCATGCATTTGTTTGATCAATTAATGTAATTTACAAGGGGGTATATATCATGAGTAAAACTTAATCAATCCTGTATATGCAAAACTCACAGATACTGTTAAATCAGAGCGAATGGACATTGATCAATGGTGAGAGTTTTACCTTTAACAGCCTCAGATTGGTTTGATGGCACTGACCTGTAATCAGGAGAATGGCACCCCTGTTCTTGCATGCTGAGGCTGTCTGAGGTCAAGAACCTTGCACTTCAGACATGGATGTGGGAGGCGGAGGGCACTGTTCACTCACTAACACCATCCACATTTTTCCTGCCAGTCTCTGGGTTTGAACCAGCAACCCTCTGGCAACCATCCTCTTCCTTTCATCAAAGCTGTTTTTAGAAGGAACTTTTCTAACTGGCACATCACAATCTCTCACCTCCGACAAATCAACGCCTCAACCCTCTCCTCATTGATAAATCAATAACCCTAGTTAAGTAATCAAGACCATGAGAAAATCTCACTCTCGGTTTTGCTAAGGACCCCAGGGATGTCAGAACCAGTATTGAGTACTGAGCACACATTCAGGAGAGAATCAAGAAGAAAGTCACATTTGCAGCCAATCACCAAAGCTCGACCTCTACTAACACTGCTGATTTATCTAATGTTCAGCAACTGTATGAAGTGATGCATTCAAACCCTCTCATATTAATCAGTATGACCTTCTAAATGTATCTGTAGTGCACATTTTCTGACTGCCACTACAGAAGCATGTACTGTAAAGATCATCCTGTATATGCTAAACTCACAGATACGTTTAAATCAGAGTGAACATAAGGTAAAATTATGCAAGGGTTTTTCCTTAAAGTACCAGCCAATTTGATGGCACTAAGAATGGAATCCCTTTCCTTGCCAATTGTTGGCTAGTTCACAAATAGTCAAAAAGGTTTGCAACCTTGCCAATCCAACTCAAAAAGCTTGTAGTAAATGACACTAGTAAAAGTGAACACAAACAAAGTGTTCTACAGTGAAATGTGCATTTAACCCATACACACATAAAAGACCAGGCTCCTATCAACAGCACCAGGGTAGCAGTGTAGTAGAACAGTAACTTGCTCAAGGGTTCCTCAGTGATGCCTGGGCTGGGACCACGTCTATGTCCCAAGGGAAACATCCTAAACACTAGGCCACAATTGGCCAAAGAAGGGCTTATATGTCATCCTTGGGCAGGGACCATGCTAATCTTCTCTATATCGTTCCAATTTTAGTTTGTGTGCTGCCGTAGGCTGGAAACCCATTTAAAAAGACCAACATTTCAGATTAAGACCATAATCCATACGATTCTCTAGATTTTCCATATAAAAGTTTTGACAGTCCCTCCAATGGCATGGTCTTAATTTTCCCGAAGCCATGCCAAATATGTCATCATCACCATACAAAAGCATTGCCCCAAACAAAAGATGTCCACGGCAGGTTCTGAAGAAAGGCAAAGTTGGTTTCTGGCTACGCCGGATTAGACTGGTGGTCCATAAGCAAGTGTGTCATCACATTCTACTTCTCATGTATTTCTCCCCACGACTTCATGTAGCTTCTGCTAACCTGTGTGCTCTCCGACTGGCATGCGGCCACTCGTAATAGGATTAGGAAGGATTTAGATATCGGCTCTCTGGGCATTCTGAGTTACGTCATGTCCGTGAGAACTCCAGCTTCCTTTTTTCTGTCTTGTGGAAGATATAATGAGTCCTAAGGCAGGCTGGCTGATGGAGGCCCCCGTGGAGTCACTGGGCCAAGACTTTTATGCCAAGAGTCAGAAGCAAATTTGACACAAACTGCTCACATGTCGGGTCTGGCGCCAGGCAGAACCATGAGGGGACAGCAGAAAAAAACAGCAGAAGATAAAACAAGAGCAGGTATGTGCCTTAAACGGAAGGCACTGAAGGTACTGAAGGCACTGAAGGTGTGCCCTTGAGAGGTAGGGCACTCACATTTTTCCTACCAGTCCTGGGAGAACCGCCAACCGTCCAGCAACCATCCTCTTGCATCAAAGCCATGTTTAGAAGAAACTCTTCCATCTTGCAAATTGAAACCTCTCAACTCTCACAAATCAAAACACTAACACCCTTCTTATTCAGAAATCAATACCCCTTGAGTAATCAAGACCATGGAAAAATCTCACTCTGTTTTGCTTAGGATTTCTGAGTACTGAGTATCTAAAACCCAACCGGTACAAAGCGATACATTCAAACCTTCCCATGCTAATTGCTGTAGCCTTCATAATGGTGTTGCAGTCCATATCAAATATAGTTGCAACTTGTTTTTTTGTTGATTGCTACTATGTATAGCAAAAGGATTTTTTAGTGGACTGTGATAAATGGGTAGTGATTGTAATGACTTGAAGCAAAACTGGCGCCCAAGACCAAACGAACTGTTCACAAATGGCTGTATTCAAATTCTACATTCTGGCTCATGTTGGTGCTGCATCTGTGCTCGCATGTACACCTCACATCCAGTGTGTGCTGGAGTGAACGATTGGGCGAGACTTGATGGATCTTGTGCTCACCTTCTACGTGTTAGCAATGTCAGAGCGAAAACAGCATTTTCCCCTTACTCCCTCCCCCTAGGCTACGACAATGCCCTTTAAAAGTGGACAGTGGCATTCTGTTGGCAGAGCGTTACATTGCTCTGCAGCGCCGCAGCTGTTTCCTGTTTAAGATGCAACACTGCACTGCCTCGCTCATGAGAAGCCTGCAACAGATCCCCAGCACCAGCGAGCACTCAGCACTCCCAGCCATAAATGGCACCATCAGAAAATGTCACAACTTGACATATAGAACCTGTGCTTTGCTTTCTCTTAATCAGTCTCTAAACACACATTAAAGAACGTCAAATTAGACCTAAGAGGATGGAAAAAACATCAAACTAGACATATTTGTCTTTAGCCAAATTTGTGACATGCTTACAGTAGAAGCGTCATTCATACAAGTACCCCTCATCTGATTGCACTCCTGTGGATTGAGATGTGGCACATGATGTCAATGGCACTACAGGAAGCCATTAGCAGGGTGTCTCACAAGGGAGTTTAATGCAGGTGTTTCTCAGTGGGAAGTCACCAAAGACAAGTGAATTGCACTCATTGGAAATGCCGACATCCCAAATCTTGGCCTCTTTATTGCTCGATGTGCACATGGTGCAGTAAAATATGAGGCACTTTTCTTTCCAGACTATAATGTATTTTGTTCCCAGTTTTTCTCTTATTTGTCATTGATTTCTGCAACAGCACCGGGAACTCAAGCAAGTCAAGTCAAACCAAGTTAATTTTACCTGTATAGCGATTTTTACAACTAATGTTTTCACAAAATTATGGTACAGAATCTGGGTCAAACCCCCAATGAGCAAGTCAAGGGCCACAGATGTGGAAAATCTATATTCAGGAACAGACATTGGGAGGATCTAAAGAAGGGGAACCCATTCTCCTCTGCTTGACCATCTGACATTTTACAAAGACAGGTAAAAAACCATGTAAAGTGTGTAGTTCAGAGCTGTGGCAAGACAAAGCAAAAAAAAAGCACATTTCTTGACCAGATACTTTATTTCTGGGTTCTCCCACCAATGGGTACTCAAAGAAACTTGGGAAATTTTTTCAAGGTCACCATAGAAGGTGCTCCTTGACTAATTCTGGGTTTGCAATGCACATGGTCCAGATACCATAGCAGAAGATAAAATCCTGGATGTTCATTGCTAGCGAATCTCAGGTAAAAAAAATATGCAATTTGTTTCATGGACTCTCAGAGGGCCCCAAACGATTTTCAGTCATTTGCTGCCAGATGCTGCTCACAAGGGGATTACAAATTTACCAGCAAATCTCGTAATCCATTGAGGAGGGCCTTCCTTGCTCACATGTTGGCAGGCAAAATGCACCTTGGCTTCACACACACGGAATTGATTTGTGTATCATTGTTAAGTTTAGATGCAAATACCCACATCCCTCCAATCCACCCCAAGGTTCATTAAAAGCATTCAGTATTAGGGAGGGCCTTGAAGGCCCGATATATTATGCATGTTTCCCACATCCGGACTGGCCCCAGCAAGTTCTTGCACTTCCTTCCAGAGGACCCAGGGGCTTGGAATTGTTTCACACAGGAGACAAATGCCAAGTCTGGCCAAAGCACACAGCACAAGAAGCAGTTAGTTGTAGTGAATTGCTAGTTGTCCATTTCCCCCAATCCTTTAACATAATTTTTGAATAGGCTTTATGGTGTAAGTGGTACTTTAGAAGACCAATAATGCTTTTCCTGAACAGAATCTGATCGGCAAACACTACAGCCAGTTTCATACAGTAACTGTATACATTTTATATGATTAATAATGTATCGAATGCCTTAAATAATTACTGACCAAGGCGGGTGCAGGATTACATTATCATCTACTTCAATCACTGAAAGCACAGAGGCTTTTTAAACCTTGCAGCACCAAATGTAGACAACGATATCTTTAAATCGAGTCAGTATTTGTGGCTGGATATCTATTTAGGAGCATGTCCACTGCCTCATCATCATGTTCACAAAATGTTCAGAAGTCCTAATGAGCATTCTCTTGTGGTAAACCAAATTAGCTTCCTTCTTGTCTGCAACAAAGATGCCCATTTCATCCATAAGATGCGTTGGCACTTGGCACTTAGAGAGCTTCCGCATAACAACTGCAACTCAAAATGCTGCAGCCATCATGGACCAGTGCAGTCACTGCAATCTGTAACTAAAGACCTGGCATGAGTCATCAGCATGTGCAAGGGGAGGGACAAGCAGGAGCTCTCGCATAGGGTTGAGTGTGTGCAGCATTAGGAGGGGGGACATAAAGAGAGAGAGAAAAAGAGAGAGAGAAAGAGAGAGAGCTTGCCTGAAGGACGTCTCAGGAAGAAGACCACAAAGTGGCAGGCTAGTAGCACGCGCCTCTGGATTACTTCCAGATTGTAATCCCTTATACTGGGTTTGAATATGTAATACACCCATTGGAGTTGCACGGCGCTCCCATACCAACTTAAAGGTCACAGACATCAGTCTTCAGCTGTGAAGCTGCTTCTTTGCTTCTCTGGGTTCAGGCTTAAATTTGTGGGCGATTAGCACTTGTCAGGTTTCCCTCGAGAGACTTAAAATTATGGCCACAGCATTAAAGGAAAGCTGTTCTGGACTGAGATAACGCCAAGTGTCAGAAAACACGATGCTGTAAACAGGGGTTTACTGCCCAAAACCCTTCTTATTTCAGACCCACTTTAGTTGGACTGAGCAAACCTTGCCTTGGCTAAAGGATATAGCATTCTGTATATAAGGCAGTAGAGGCCTAGGGGTTAGGACTTTGCCCCTGGGATCAGAAGGTTGCAAGTCCTAACCTGGGCACCACTGAGGTAACCCTTGAGCAAGTTACTGTCCCAACTTCACTGCTCCCAGGCTGGTCCACATGGGCACCTGTGATGGGTTAAATGCAATGTGTTCACAATGACCAATAATCATTTTACATTCAAGCAACCCAAAGGTGACTTTTTCAGTTCAAACCAACACTGAAGACACCAAGAAAGGAAGGGTGCATTAAAACTTACACTGATTTTACTCATGTACCCTACTGTCACATTGCTTAGCTAAAACAACCAAAAAGACTTGAAATATTGTTCAAATTTGGTGCACACTGAACACGGTAGAAGTTCATTTGCCACTCAACAATTACTCTTTCCATGAGGCTCCCATGTGTCTGCCTCCAGGGCTATAGGACAGTCACTCTCCCACTTGTTGGAGATGGATGATGGATGCGCTGGCTAGATGCCTCATTGGCAAGAGCCCAGGCTATCAAACGTCCTCACCTGAGGAGGGTTGTGTGATGGGTCCATCCATCGCCAAGCCGTACCCACTGAGCCGCAACTGAGCACAACAGCTTGAGTCCAATCATCCACACACACACACAAGCCATGCGCCTGCTAATAGACTGAGTCATGGAATCAACCATTACTTGGGCAGGTTATAGACTACAGTAACATGCCTTCACAAACACGAGGGTCCTTGGGCACATTTCTCTCCTTGACACACCTGTATAAAGTCTGATTTTGGATGTAGCAGATTCGTTTTTCTTCAAAAAACACTGGGTAATGCTGAGATGGTTGACCATGGAACATCTGTTCAAGCTATACCACGCAATCCAGAATGCAGTGGAGACAGATGATGAGAAAGGGTAAGTGAAGGTAAGCAGCAGAACGGGGTGATCACTTCACACCCACATGCCCATATTAGCCCAGTTACACCCATTAACACGTTTCTGTGACCATGCAAACCCTAGTTGGTGGGTGTGTCTGACATTTCCTCTAAACTTGCAATGGTACATCAGCATGTGTTTGATTCCACACAATGTTCAAACAACACAAGTCTTCCTCTCACAGAAATCGCGTCAAGCATCTGAGGCCTTTCGACAAGGGACAGGCTTTTGGTAGTACCGGTAAATATTATACAGAAACTATTCAGCTTCTATCATTTCCTCTGAGCCGACATAGTTGATTAAGACTTTGTTGGATTAGACCATCCAAGATCACCTTTGAAGGTGCTTCAAGGGATTGGATTAGATGGCATGTCCAAGATTTCCTAGAACTTGCTTATATTTTATTCGGCAGTGGTGAGCTAGTGGTTTGGACCTTGTCCATTTATAGCATAGGGTTGCAGGTGAAGTCCCATCCCAGATATTACTTCATTACGTCTCCTCCAGATCATAGGTTACCTAGTCGAGTTGTGAGGATTAGTCCTCAAGATCCTTTGGGACCCTCAGCACCTTCACCAAGAAGGTGCAGAGACAGTTTAAATGTGGACGTGAGAATTTGTTCCCATAACAAATGTCACCTGACTTCTCTCAAGTAAGAACATACTGTCATGTGCCAAAAATTAACCCTCAGCTTGACCGGTCCTAAATTTGACCACAGCCTATTCCATGTAGTAGGTAGTTCTAGCACAATCGCACGGTGCTCCTAAGTTAACAAGATGATGTTTAACATTTTCCAACATGTTTTTTAAATAGATGTTAACACAATGTCGCCAGACATCAAACATGTTTGGAGAACGTTGTACATGTAATTTCTGCTAATAGTTGGAGGGGGAGCGGTAGTGAGGTCGAGTGAGGTCGATTAGGCTGCCATATACGCCCAGCATCATGGAGAACCTCCAGCAGGGCTTTTGGGATGCAAAGCAAAGCAAAATGTATTTATATAATATGTTTTTATACACAAGTATTTCAAAATACTTAAAAATACAGAAAACTAACACTTTACAAAAATAAAATAAAACATGTTTTTGCAGATTAAGTGATGGGCCTAGAATTTTAAAAAGTGAAAAATAAATTGTATAGCGCAGGAAAGATGCAACATGCTTAATAGGGGGAACATTTTCTCAAGCCTGTCACCCCCTCCTGCCCCTGCCAGCATTTCCCAGGGTATGTGGAGAGCATAATTATCATTTTTCCATTATCATAGCACGCCTCCCGTAGCTTGACATTACTGATGCGCGGAGATTGTTTTAGTCATTAAACGCAATTATTAACCTGAATATGATGGAGAATAAATTAGACTTTACTCATTTCGGCGACATGCAAACTATCAGATTGACTCGTTTATGTCGTTCTGCAACACAGGAGCCAGACGAGGTTGTATGTCTGCTTGTTTGTTTATTTCTGAAGATGAGGGGTCAGAAAGAAGAGCACACTCCATAATACTTAACCAGAACCAGGTCAGCCTAAGAAGCAACCAGTAACAGAAAAACAAGGAAAACTTTAGGACTTTAGCAATGCACTGCAAGCCGAGGCAGGAAGGAGGAGGAAGGGCCGATGCAGAAAAGACTAGAAGGTTCCAGACAGGTCAGTGGTAAGTTATTTACTGACCCTGTCTAATTCACCATCTGGTGATGCAAAAAACAAGACAAATTGCCACTTTACCGCCAAGCTTGTCATGTTAAGAGAATGTTTAGAGCATTGCACCGCAAAGAAAGAAACATGTACCAATGTGGCATGTACTGTATCAAAGACACCAGCCAACCAACATGAAGAACTCCAAACAACCCCAAACAAGTGACTGGTTTCTACAGAAGGTGAAGATGCTTGCATGGCATTGGAAGTCCATCAGAGGGACAGCTTACCAAAAACTATACAAAAAAATTAAACACAATGCTGAAAATATGAATTACTTCTTATTGTAGATGTCTCAAGACAACTTTTGAAATCCATCTTTTGTTTTTGCTTATAACAGTGTCAACTAAGGTCTTGTATTAAGCATATTTCAATTATGCTTAATCAGTCTCCCCAGTTTCCAAACTATGAAAAAGTTTAATTTAAAGTAAAAAAGGTGAAGTAACACAGTGGTAAACATGGTTTTGAGTGTGTTGCAGGCTTTAAAATCGAAATGTGTTTGCATTTACGAAAAAACATGGAATTTCTTAAGTGAAAACCCTGGAAATCTTTGCATTGTACCTTTGTCCATGAAATAACATTTTAAGTCAATGAACATGTTCTTATTTTTAGTACATTTAAAAATGTAGAAATAGTTTTTGCACATAAGCCAAAGTTTGGATGATTAAAATAAAACATTTAGGCTTATTCCAGCAGGTGTCAATTATTTTTACACTTCATGAGGTGAAACTAGCAAAAATAGTTTTTAAACCTATGCAAATCTTTATATATTCTAAAGAGACATAGTTACTATCAGATTCTTTCCTTAGAAAGAAGTGCTAGACCTCATGCACATGGCGTTTGTAGACAGAGTGCATGTGTTTAAAT
This sequence comes from Lepidarchus adonis, assembly GCA_037576955.1. Classification (NCBI taxonomy): domain Eukaryota; kingdom Metazoa; phylum Chordata; class Actinopteri; order Characiformes; family Lepidarchidae; genus Lepidarchus; species Lepidarchus adonis. The sequence continues at coordinate 14,577 of JBBIGC010174988.1, forward strand.
AGCTTGACAGCAGCCCAGGTCTGTCTCCTATTGAAAATGAAAAGGAGAATCAGACAATGGTGATCATGGTCTGTTGACCGGCTGAAGTCAAGATAGAATTAGTAAACTTGTAGAACAATAATTACAATGACTCTCCACAGTTTAAATTCCAACATTTAAAAGAGATTATGTTACAGTGGTAAAACCACAACATTACTGTCTGGATTGACTCATTACTGCCCCCACAGGTCAACACACAACACTATGGTCTGGACTGACTCACTACTGCCCCCACAGACAACACACAACATTACAGTCTGGACTGACTCATTACTGCCTCCACAGGCAACACACAACATTACAGTCAGGACTGACTCACTACTGCCCCCACAGGCAACACACTTTCAACTTTCCACTGAAAACTGGAAAAAAACGAGTCACCAGAATTAGCATCAGTTAGCCGTTAGCCTAGCCATCATGGTAGTGCATCAATGCACCAAAATATGCAAACATTTTGTGTATTGTAAAATAAAAGTGGTTGTAGAGCTGATTTCATCTAAATGCAGCATATGATCAGCTTTACTAAGTATAACCTCACAATCTGGTTGTCATATTATGGTGAAAGAAGAAAAAAAAACTTTCTCTGCACTGCTTTATCATGCAGTGCTGTCAATCATCCATCTACATGTCAATTCTTCAGTATAAAATTAGCAACACTGAAATGCAAAAATTATCAGGCTTAACTTTCTTCAAATCCTTCAAAATAAGATCCATAAGCAGTTGCAACCTACGCTGCTTTGCTGTCACAGAAAATGTCTTGGATATTGCAGACGTTGCGTAGAGCTTCAATTCTGCCACATAGTTTTTGCATTGTGGCATGATATCGGTAAGTTTATGCTCAACTAACGATATATTGTCACTGCCAGTATAGAGCTGCAAAGATCTCCAGGGACATGTAAAGTTAGATGTTTTTACTTCAGATCGGTAAATTGGTAACACTGTGACTAATAACATGGGGCAGCTCAAGCTTTTTCTGTGGCTTATACAATGGGGCGGCCTATAATGTGGGGCGGTGTATCGCTGGGGAAATGCAATAATGTCATACCAAAGTCGATAAAGCACCACTACTAAATGCCCAGGTCACTCAGAGGGGATTCATTTATCTAAAGGTCATGATCTGAAGGTCCAAATGGACAATGCCTAAGGCAAGGCCATGGTGTCATCTAGCCTTATGCCACAGAAAAGTGTATTGGTGTTTCATATATAAATTTGAAGCTAATATATGCACTGGAAGTATATTAAAAAACAACAAAAATCATCTGAAATTTTTTTTTTGCCCTCTTTTCTACCCAAAAAGCTTCCCAAGAGACAAGACTGATATGAATCAGTAATGATTCAGTATGAATATGAATGCCATATAAAAAAAAAAGAACAGTCCAATTATTCCACATTTGCTTGTATTTTTCATAAGATAATGGAGAAATACAACAGTTATAATTAAGACCTTCTAATGAGTGAATTCAGTTCCTTGTTCACCTCCCCTACTTGACAGTCAGTTCCAAACACAGCTTGTATAATCTCCATAGAAATTGGAGTAGAACAGGATGGCTACACTTCACTGAAGGGCAGTATTCATGAGGCTACATAACACATACCGACGTTTTAAGACAACTGAGATAAACCTACAAAAATAGTTGCAAAGGATTATTCCAAGTGTCATAACACTGAAACGATATGACATCAGAATTGACTGAAGCAGCTATTCCAACTGACATTTGTTGGATTAAGCCTTTGTATACGTTCAAGTTGGTTTATAAAGGATACTTTATGAATACTGAATTTAAGTGTTACCTATAAGATGCCCATGGGATGCCACACACAAGCTCAAGGTCACCATGCCCAATACCCAGTGCTGGGTAGAGGAGTATAAAGCCATAAAGAAGTGGACTGTAGAGCAATGGACAGAGTAAGATGAGAAGACATGCATCCAGTGACTCTAGCAAGAGCTAGAGTGGCATTTGAGATCCAGAACTCATTATCCAGGATCAGTACCTGAACTCACGAATACTCTTATGGCTGAATGCAGTCAAATCCTCACAGCAACTTTCTACAATTTAGGCCAAAATCTCCCAGCCTGCAGAGTTTAGCTCCTCTCTAATCTAACACCTGATCCAGGTGCTGAAAGAGTGAAGTGTGATGGATTTGGACTCTCCAGGGTGGTAGATCTCCAAGATTTGGACAGCCGTGATCTTCACAGAAGAGTACTGTTACTGTAGAAAGACTTACGCCAATGAATACTCTTGAGTTCAGAATAAAATTGGATGAGCAGGTGTCTAAAAATCATTGGTGCCTAAAAACTAATACTTCATCATCACTTTCCTATAAGGAATTTGTAGAAGGCCATCACTGGATGATCTTAAGTATAGCTGATCATTGTTTATCAATCTTTTGGAAATACAAAGCACATTTATATAAAAAATATTTATATAAAATTTTTTTAAATATATATACAGTACAATACAGTTGATACAATCCAAATTGAAAGGAAACAGGAAGCTACATTTTCAGTTGTACAAATTGACCTATAAGCAATGCAGTAGAATAGTTAAGGTGAGAAAAACCAAAGCCGGCATCATGTTCTCGGCATTGGGTGATCGCTGGAAGGGTCTTAACTGTCCTATTTTTCTTGGACTATGTCAGTATAGACAGATTTCCACATCTGTTAAATATCTTTAGTGCTGAAGGGCAAGATCTGACCCTGTGGTAATATGTACAAAGGAAACAAAAGCAGACCTAGTACAGAGCCTTGAGGTACTACACAAAACCGATTATGCTTCTCTGTTCTTATAATGTGATCATCTCTAGTAACAAAGTACTGTCTTCTGGTTAAATATGAGTGCATCACAGCTCAAGCCATTGGAGAAGTGTTCTTTGAGCGTTTTGTAGCAGCTACTGTAAATCCAGATTTACTACAACAGCACCTGAGTCTGTTTACTCTCAAATCATTTCCTGCTTTCACCTTCAGGTGCAAGGATTGGATCTGAAATTTTTCAATAACGATTGCATTTTGCATTCATCTGCCTTGAGTACCTACGAGATCAATCGCAGGCAGATCTGCATGCATCTTGTACTTTAGTGCAAAGCTCATTCCTGCAGAATAGGTCATGTCTGCAGGCGTAGTGCTGCAGGCAGGTGACAAAAATGGTTTTCACCATCAGTCAAGATCATTTAGAACTGCTGCGATGTCTGAGCTCTTTTCACAGAGCTCCTTTTCCTTTTCCCAGTTTTTCACAAAAAGAGGACAGCCTTTCAAATTCCGAATCTAGTTTCAGGGAACCATCTATCTGGATGAGCGCCGGGAGACTAGCCCCTCACATGTTCCACACTCTGCGATGTGTCCCTCTCTCAGGCTCGATGGTGGAGATGGACAGATGGATGGAAGTGGGTGCCCATTAGAGGTGTAATAGATCTAAGACGAGCTTGTAAATTCCACCCAACCCCCTCAGTTGCAGTACTCTTCAGTTATGAAGGAGCTTCACATGGCTTGGATCTGAATGCTAATGGACACTTATTGTGATTTTGCCAGTTTGGCTATAATGTGATTTCATTCTATTGATTTCACATGGCTCATTCCCATGGTGGTCACTGTTCACCATCTGGAGGGATCAGAGATGATATATTGCAAGAATCCAAACATATCTAGTACTGAACATGACTGAAGACCTCCAGAGCAACCGATTGATGAGACACACAAGAAAATCTGGGGCCTGGTACAAGCGTCTAACAGGAAAACAAAAAATTAGGCTCAAACGTTCTGCTAAAAACACAGTTTTCTGTGGAACCTTCCAGTCTGATCCAGTCACATGTCCAATAAAAAAGTAAAAAAAGTAAAATTACATGGAATTTAGAATACTGTGAATGCAAAAAAAAAAAATCCCAAAATGTTCTAATGCCTCCAATTTATTTATTTGGTCATGGAGGCGGGGTCCTTGTTTCAAATGCGGGACCCTGTTCAACTTGAATAAAATGCATGTATGTAGTATAGAGCAGAGGTCCCCAACCTTTTTCGCACCCCAGACCAGTTTAATGTCAGACAATATTTTCGAGGACCGGCAATTAAGGTGTCACGGATAAAAACTGTGTATAAAATGATACGACCAACACAAAAACTCTAGTATTTTGTAAGTATAATTATAATTGTGAATCCACTTTGTAATTATGTAACTTTATTAGCTGCATCTTCCTGAAATGCGCTAACAACATTGAGAATAACGTCCTCCTCTGCCCCTCATGCGCTCTGGTCACTATGGAAACCCATAAATGGTCCTTTCACAAAAGTTTTCAGTGCTGTTGTGGTGATCTCAGGGTTTTCTGCTATGACTTTCATCCAGAATACCGGCAAACATACTTAGATGCTACGGATTGAGATCCTATTTTTTAAAAAAAAGGTTTAATTTTTTGTACGGCCCAGTACGAAATGCTCCACGGCCTGGTACCAGTCCGCAGCCTGATGGTTGGGGACCACTGGTATAGAGTAATAGAAATCATACAATTTTCTACAGTCAGTAAAGTAACTAAAGGAAATAAAAGACTAGATATTACAGCAAGACACAGATCCGAAGCGTACGTCAGAATCCGCTGCAAATACCTTTAGAAAATGAAAAAAGTCACTGCTGTGAGAATGTACTACAAGGAAAAGTAAAGAGGAAAACTGCTAGTTGGCTACAGGAAATCTTTGGAGGTGCTCCAAAAAGGAAGTGCCAAAACATATGCACAATCAATTTTGTACCCAACATAGTAAATTCAAAAGATGAATATTAATTGTACAATTAAATGTAATGCTATTTGACCAGCGGTGCACACAATTTTGCATAATACTCTACCCTCCAGGGGAAAACTGTGGAAAATGGCATAAAAACACCTTTGTTGGACTTGCTGTGGCTTTCAGTGAATACAAACGCCATCACCCTCTCACTGGGTCCCTCATAAAACAAGAGAGCCACAGGCAAGGTTTTATTTCCTTCATTGCCCCCCTTCTGATTTGATGCATTATGTCTTTCTTATAAATCCATGGCTCTGTAAACACAAAACATGGAGGGGGGCATTGCAGTCCCCTTTTATTCACACCCTGGCAGTGCAGGGAGCAGCCATGCGCAGACAGCAACACGATACAAAATACATTAACACCTCACATCTGAAACGGTGGCTAATGGAGATTAGAGGGCAGGGGTCAGAGGTCATCACAAACCACTGGATGCATTTTTCACAGTAGCATGTATTGCTAGTTTACGTCGAAAGCCGAGTTTAACACCTGGGCTACCACCTCTTCTCTTAAATGTATCCTCCTTTAAATTCAAGCAAAATTATCCACACAAAAATACAACCACTAAAATATAAGGCCTTTGTTCACCTGTAGATTTAATGGCTGTAATAACAATAATTAACAATAATGATGTAAATACAGGTGATATATTCACTTTTACAACTGGATTACAGAAGTTCAGGCAATGACAAATGTTCATCAACTTCAATGTTTTACTTACCGGAAATTACCGGAAAATTACACTAGTATTTCATTACTGTACTAATGTAAAAAAGTTGGAACATTGTGTAAAATTTCATTAAAAATGCAGTGATTTGCAAATCTCAGAATAGAATTAATCACATGACTAAAAAAGGTCATTTTCACAACATGTCTTAAAATAGTTTTACCACTGTGTAGCTCAACAGCCCGTAAACATCTGAGAACTGAGGAGACCAACTGATGGAATTCAGTCATAGTCCTTCTCTGCTTCAGAAAGTGCTGAATGTTTTCGAATGGTAAATGTTCTGAACTGAAGGCAGGTCAGTCCTGAACCCTGACTCTTCTTCTACAAAGACATGCTGTTGTATTAGATGCAGTGTATGGTTTAGTATCGTCATTGGTATTGGGATTGTACAAACCCAGAATGTCACACCACAACCGATTATTGGCTTTTAGACACTTTGAACTCTTTTTTTGCTTCTATTGCTGTTTTTTCTATTTATATTTTTCTATTTAGGTGCTTTTTCAGAGAAAATATAGAACATTTTCTTTGTGTTTTTATCAGTAAAAAAAAATTATGACAAAGAACAAATCACACATTGTTTTTTCCAATACGTCTGGCAATGGGGTTTGTACAATGAATCTATAAAGATTACAAGTGAAGTTCTTTTGCATATTAGCACAATAATTCAGTGAAGCAAACCGCTGCTTGTTCCTTCCCCCACAGTGCAGATGTGGCTCAGACAGAACAGCAGGTTGACGCAGAGTCTGCGGTGAAAACTTTATTGAATGATAATCAGATTGCTTTGTGGAGATGGTGAAGTCCTCACAGCTGCCAATAGAGTTCAGCTTCTGAGCAGGTGGGACTTCACCTGAGCAACACATGCAGGTTGTAAAAGAAAACACAGGCATCAAACCTGACTTTAAACCTGGTTTAAAGGGATAGTTTGGCAAACTATACAGTTTCCCAGATTAACTCGATAATTAATTCGATTTCCAAGCTGCTTATCCAGTTTGGGTCATGGGGGAACGCTGGAGTCCATCCCAGTTGACTATGGGCCCAAGGGGGACGACACCCTGGACAGGAGGCCAACCCATCACAGGCCTTTGGACAGTTGGAGGAAACCAGAGCAGTGAGGAGCTTGTACACTCCACACATAAAGTCCTCTGTGGTCGACCTGGGGTAGAACCCAGGACCCTCTTGCCCCATTGTCCCACCCCATGTAGTCGATCAGCCTAGTCTACAATTTGCTTCTGCAGGAAAACAACTCAGTCTTTACTGTAAATCTGCAAAACATCTTTCAGCCTGCTTAAATCGCATCCAGTTCCGGGTAAGGTGGAGCAGACTTGTGGGTGAGGTTTAGGAGACAGTATGACTTATTGTGAGCTATAAATATGAACTAAACTTAAGTTTATAGCAAAACAGCCAATTTACACAACAGGGTCTGTTTTCACGAACCACCCCATCTAGTTTAATTCCTGTTTATAGGTTACAGTAAGTCATTATGTGCCCTAAACCACATCCACAAGTCTGCACCATCTTAATGGAAAGCTGCATGTAGTTTGGAAGTTTTGGATAGCAACATTAGTTTTGTAGCTCCAAGCTAAATGTTGCCTCAAATATGTCTGTGAAACCGACAATGAAAAATGCAATAAATCTGAGGTTTTGCCAAGCAATTTGTCTACATTTATGAGACATAAATTCAAGACACATTCCTGTGTCAATGCATCAGTCTATTTTGAACATTTCAAGAGCACAATTTATCTGCATTTAGCTTTTCCAGCTCCTGTACAGTCCTCCATCCCAAATGTTTCCATTTAAAACAATGCAAGGAAAGCTGAAAAGTCACTAGATGATAATGAATGTGAAAGCAAGTGTAGCTTGACATATTTACTTAAACATAATGGGGCCCAACGTGTTCAGATCAGGACATCGTGTCTGGTTCACATTTTGGGGTCCCGGAGCTTGCCTTCCAATTTTAGCAAATTGTAACCTGTCATGTTTTTGTAGCATGAAGATCCATAAGGCCAATATGGCTCTCCCTCCAACACTTAGCATGATGCTAGTGTCTTCTAGCTAGCATAACAGAGTTAGCAGTTAGCTTTCTCAAAGTGTTTTATGCTGTTTAAATGTTTTATCAAAACATTGTGGGCTGAGGATCACAGCACAACTTCACCCTCCCAGTGTTGGTTGTATCTCGTTACTAGTCCTAGCTAGTGGGTGGACAACAGAATTGAGGAAAAAATTGGGAAAAAGTAATAAACCTAACCCTAATGATATCTGCCTTTATTAGCAAGCTATATTTGGAAACTCTGTGTTAGTAATGACTTTGTTGAGGAACTGGTTGAGCAGTGAAATAAAAGATTTGTTTGAACAGAACAGGCCCACTTTACATCAAAAATCTGTTCTTTTTTGCTGTACTGACCACAGCGAGGGTGGAAGACTCATGTCATCTGAACTCAGAGAACAAAGATTTTGCCGTGTTGTATCTGGACCTTTTTTGTGAATGTCCAGCCGCACAGGTGCCTTATCCGAGAGTGGTGCGAATGCCACGAACAAAAAATCTCTTTTCTTTCTTTTCTTCTCAAGCAAAGAGGACTATTTTTGGAGCACAGTGATAGGACCTTCAGCCTCAAGCACCTTACCGCTGCCTCAAACAATTAGCTGTCAGCTTCTCACTCTCACTGCCGCTCTCTTCGTAATCGCAGGCTGCTCTGAGAGCTCCTCATCTTTCCGCTTGTGTGATGGAGCCCGGCTTACTTCTAAAGGCTTCAAAGTTCCTGTAAAAGTGTTTTTTTTTCCCGTTTGAAATTAAAGACAGCTGCTGAAAGCACGAGCGCAGTGCTCAGTCTGGACCAAACAAATACACAATGTTTCTGAAAAAAGTCTTTTTGGGAAGTAATTTACTTCACTTAGGCTGCATATGCAGGAATGATGAGCAATGCAGCACAAACAAAAAACAGATACAGTTCACAACTGACATGCAGTTATGTTGGAAAAAGGAAAAAATACACTGTTTTTGATGCAAATGGTCTGTGTTGTGTGCATTGAGCCATAATATGGCATTAAAGCTGAGTCATCTTTCACTACAGTGACATCAGATCAGTTTTGACCAATCACAAGCATTGCAGCAGATGTCCGAGCATTTGATTAGAAGTGCCGAACACACATGATGCTTGCAGTAGTGGACAGGAAACCAACACTTATACCTGCCTGTGACCATATCAGGGTATTGAGAGAGGTTCCAACAACTCCTTCAGCATATGATGAGTTAGTAGGTGGAACCCTTGTGTCTCAATCCCACACTCCACAAGAGAACTGGTTCCAACTGAGAGGTGCAGAGCCATTGCTCACTCAATGTCATGTGACTTCCATTTCATGTGACTTCCATTTTGTGAAATATTGAGTTGTTGAATTGTCTAAATTGTCAGATGTTTTTTTGTTTGTTTCTTTTCACCCATCCATTCCTTGTTTTCTAGCTAACATGCTAAGCAGACCAAAGGAAATCTGCTTATTGAGAAGTTAGCTGAAGCGCATGCGTATTTTAAAAACCCCTGTCGACCAAAATACAACACGTGGAATGTCTGAGGGCATTTGGAACAAGTAAGATGGAAGCTCCGTCATGAAGAAGAAAAGTCTGTAAAGCCATCAATGAAAATGAACAACAATAGAGGGGAAACACTGGAAAAATGCTTTTATCAAACATGAGCTTCACTTATTTCATCAACATTTTATATTTATTTATTTACTTACTTACTCATGGTTCACCAATAAGTGAGCATGACCACTGGAGGGAAGATCTACATAATGTATCTGCATAATTTAATGCCTATTTAATAAAAATCATAAAGTAAATATAAATAAACGAATAAATTAATAATAATATATATTTTAAAAACATGCAGCAGAGTCATACTGGAGCACTTCCCAGTATTCATTTGAGCATGCAGTCGTGCATATTCCAGATTATTCTCAGCCTTATAGTTACTCTCAGTGTGAGGACTAAATATGTCATTTGTATTCAGAGACATGCCTATCAGCAACAGGGTCTGAGCACATCTATAGCTCTTGTTAGCAGGGGTGAGGAGATGCTGGGGTTGTAGATGTTCAATTTTAAAATAACTTGACCCTTAAAAGACCCTTTATACAACACAACTATTAGTCGTAATACTCTGACAAGATTGCACACTGAAAAATAACGTTGGGTAGTCAATGTTGTTTAGCATAGCTAGCTAGCATTTGGGTAAACAAGGGCCTTCAAGTTATTCAGAGAAAGTTCTAAAGTTCTTAGATGGAGAAAAAGTATCTGATAATTTTTTTAAATGAAACAAATCTAGGGAGGCATGGTGGTGCAGTCATTAGCCTGGGTCGGCAACAGTACTAGCAGCTCTGTATACAAGCTCTCCCTGTGTTTACATGGGTTTCCTCCAGGTGCCACAGTTTCCTCCAAAGGCTTGTGGCTTAGATTGAATGTATTATGATTTCTTTTTTTCTACAGAGTCTCTAGGGAGATTAGTTTACTCTCACTATTAACCACAAAGAGAGTATACAGTTGTGCTCATAAGTTTACATACCAGGACAGAATTTATGATTTCTTGACCATTTGTCAGAGGATATGAATGATAACACAGAACCATTCCTTTACTCATAGTTAGTGTTTGGCTGAACACATTTTGTCAAGAAAAAACTGTTTAGTCTTTTTAAATCGTAATGACATCAGAAACTACTCAAATGACCCTGATCAAAAGTTTACACTCCCTGGTGATTTGGCCTGATAACATGGACACAACTTAACACAAACAGATTTGAATGGCTATTAACGGAACCATCTTCACCTGTGATCTGTTTGCTTGTAATTAGTGGGTGAGTATAAAATGTCAATGAGTTTCTTGACTCCTGACAGACCCTTGCATCTTTCTTCTAATGCTGCAGTGATGTTTTTTGGATGTTTAGTCATGGGAAAAGCAAAAGTTTTGTCAAAAGATCTGCAGGAAAAGCTAGTTGAAAGCAATAAAACAGGAAAGGGATCAAAGAAAATATCAAAGGACTTCATAATGCCAATCAGAAGTGTTCAAGCTCTAATTAAGAAAGGGAAAATTAGGGATTCTGTTGAAACTAAACCATGGTCAGTTGGACCAACAAAAATTGCACTCACAACTGCCAGGAAAATTGCTCGGGATGCAAAGAAAAACCCACAAATAACTTCAGGTAAAATGCAGGGCTCTCTGAAAAAAATGTGGTGTGGCTGTTTCAAAATGCACAATAAGGAGGCACTTTAAGAAAGATGGGCTGCATGGTCGAGTTGCCAGAAGAAAGACATTACTACGCAAATGCCACAAAGTATCCTGCTTACAATATGGGACTAAAATGTAACTTTTTGGTCACAAGCATAAACACTACATTTGGAGTGGCCTATGATGAAAGGTACACCTTTCCTACTGTGAAACACGGTGGTGGATCGCTGATGTATTGAGGATGCGTGAGCTACAAAAGCACATGAAATGTCGTCATAATTTATGGCAAGATGAGTGCAGTAAGTTATCAAAAATTACTGGAGGAAAATTTGCACTCATCAGTCTGGAAGCTGCGCATGGGACCACTAACCAAGAATTAAAAAAGTTTTTGTGCTGCTTTCATATTCTCTGAAAAATGGTTAAGAAATCATAAATTTTGTCAGGCTATGTGAACTTATATGCACAACTGTACATTTGGATTTAGCAAATACATTTTGATCTGTAGCAAAAATGCTTTCAGATGTTCCCATGGATATTCAATCTATTTTAAAATCTCTGCATTATTATTATTTTTAAATGTACAAAAATAATAGAAAAATTCAGAGCAAATTGCTGACCCCTGTTTGCACTGACTCGACCATATATTTTTCATACTTTGGAAGAAATGTCCAAAATTGGACAAAACAGACAACCCTGTCCTCTGCAGGCCTTTAGATCAGTTTGAATATTTTTGGCCGTGTTTCTACAGATGCAGACCTTTGTGCAAGTCTGGGCCTAGATGTCTAAGGCACTTTCCATGAGTTTCTCTAGTTTCTGAGATGTTTGCCAGGTGTCACAGAAGTTTTAATATCATGACACTATCAGCGGCATCGATTGGAGTCCACTGGAAACTCAACTTTGCGAACTCAGAAAACTTCACAGGTTCAGAAGCAATTTGTGATATCCTCCATATCACTGCTGCCACCTAGGATTTTAAAGCTTCCGCCATCTACAGTGGCCACAGCCTGACATGCTGCGTAACAGCAGAACTGTGGACCTCACTACAATTCATTTCCTCTGCAAACATCACCCTATCGCAGTTAATATGATTTTATCCTGGACTTTGATTTCTGCTTTGTGGGTTGGGTGGGCTGGTTGCTGCTGCAATGGAGGCTCAGAGCTAAACAGGGAGAAAAACTCTGCAAAGCCAGTTCAGGGTTGCACCTAGATGATCCGTATTGGTAGTAAATAACGTGACAAATGTGGATCAATGAGAGATGGTGCTGGGTTCAGCCCCACTCAGTCCTAGACCATTTTAAAGTCTTTCTAGAGAATCCCAGGCACATCAGTTGGGAAGCCCTTCATCATACCGTGAGATATTTGGTCATTGATGTGTCTGCTTTGATTAAAGTGCTCTTGTGCAGGGAGCTGCAGTGGAATATGTTTACAAAGCCCAAACCACTGGAGTGTCATGCCCTTATCTCTGATAACATTGATGTGCATGACTGGGGATGTCACACTGGCCATTTCTCATGACAGGGAACTATAGTCCATCCCATATTACAGCTACAACTTCAGTTCTGGTCATGAATGCCAAAGCCTGGTCAAATCAATGGGGAAAAAAAAAAAGTAATGATGAATTAGCATTGAGCTAAGGCTGGAGCACATGACCATTTTTTGGTCATTCTACCATGACATCTGGAGGAGGTCCCAGGTTTGTGTACTGGAAAATACAAAATACATTAACATATACAGTGCTCACCATAATGTTTGGGACAAAGACAAATTTGTCTTTGATTTCCAACAAAACCACAATAAAAAAGAAAAACTGAATGCATTTAAATGCATTTATGATTCACCAATATGTGAGCAAATCTACAGTTAACTTAATGCATATTTGATAAATAGTGATAAAATGAATAAATTGTTTTTCTTGTTCTATCATGTCTGAAGATTTATACTAAAAAAGACATCAATGTATACAGTGCCTACCATTATGTTTGGGACAAAGACATTTTTCTTTGGTTTACACCTCTGCTCCTCGATGTAAATCCAAGTTCTGACGTAATTAAAGTGTACATTCCAGAATTTACCTTAAGCTTATTTGCATACATTGTAGTTTCACCATATAGATATTACTACACTTTTTATAACAGTCTCCCTAATTTTACGACACCATAATGTTATCCTGTGCCTTTCCAAATCATGTCCAAACAATTGACTCCAGTCAAGGTGGAGAAACATCTAAGTTTATCTTAAGATAACTTGGAGGCACATAAAAGGTCTGTATGTAAATGTGATATTTCATTTTTTAATTTTTAATAAATGTACAAAATTATTTAAACTTCTGTTTTGACTTTGTGTGTACATTCATGAGAAAATAACTTTGTAGCATCAGACTGCAACATAAAATTGAGAAACGGGTTCTTAATACTTTCTGAACCCACTGTATGTTCATTTTTTTACAAATTCACCCTTAAACACTGTCATTTTTTATGAGCAAGCTGTTTCATTTTTATTTACAGGGTCTTAAATGTGTGTTTATGTAGACATGCTGCATGTAATTCTGTTTTATATGTTTATATATAAGTCATAGTTTAATTTGTCTGTCCAGAACAATATCTTTGTAACTACATAGGATCCTTATGTACCTGATTACAATACATACAGCTAATTTAAATAAATACACATTAGGTTTTGTTGGCGTTAATAACAATATCCCACATCTGTGTTTTCAAGTTATTCCCAGAAGAAGCCGAGTCAAAGGCCACTGCTGCCTACATCCTGGTTCTCTTGTTTCAGTGGACAAGCCTGGGAAATGTTATATAAAGTACATTAAAGCCAAACAAATCTTGCATTTTCATTACCATTCATTTCTTATGCATTCCTTTTTTTCCACAGCTGGCCACAGGCTAAAAACAGACATCTTCAGTGTATGTTGACAGCGCAAAGGAGAAAAGAGCCTTAAAAGAGATTCCGATATGAACACAGTCTCAACTTCTGGAAAAGCGAAACGAAGCTGAAGCATTTGACATCTACACAAACCATAACGATAAATCTTTAGAGCTGCCGACAGAGATGCAGAGCGCAAACTTGACGCAAGACTGTAATTTCAAAAGCATTAACTATTCAAATTTGTCCAAAATTTAATGAAACAGGCCTAAAATGTCCTGCAATGGGAACATATGCTAAAAGCTGTTAATAGTCTTAGTCATGGGCATTAATAGTGGTGTAACAATTAATCAATCAATATCAATGCATTGGCCAAAAAAGTCTTTGATCCGATGTATCAATCTAACAGACGAAAATTTAATTCGCAATTAATTTTGCTTCATTTTACTGTGAGTTTTTTTAAACAGGGAAGTTGCTTTTGCTTACGACTATATTGTCGTGTTTGACCTTTAATAATTAAATGTTCAGATTATCATCTGTTTGCCTGTGAGAGTTGATGGAAATGTAGCACATTGAGGACAGTTTCATCGTGTTTCATACTGACTGCAGAACCAATGAAAATTTAGGTATAGCAAATGATCAAATCGTTTGACAAAAATATCGATGTATAATCGAATCGTGAGGGTGCTTGTGATATACACCCCTAGTCATTAAGAAGACATCACAACTTTAGCTTCGAACAGTCTCTTGCGAAGTAAAGGGTGTGAAAGTTGCTATAAAAAACAAGGTCCAGGAGAGCAGCAAAGCAACATAATTGAGCTGTCTCTCAGGTTCAATTTGTCTCACACTTGATTTGGCCCTGAGATGAAGCTGGAGAAACTGGAGCCTCAGGAGTAGCTTGTAGCAAGAGACCACTGACTTTAACTTCACATCATCACACATCTTCAGTGTCTTGGGAAAGACTTCAATGGGCTCGTTTACCCCGGCTTACTCTCCACCTGACTCATCGTAAACACATGAGTTGCCAAACATGGCTTTATTAGCAAAGGCCTACAGAAGTGTTCTTCATCTCCAGACTATGAGGTATGCTCTGAAATACAGGGGGTCCATGAGTTACAATGGGGTTCCTGGAGCCATTCCACTGTCAGTCCACCAGAGGCAGACATTTACGCACCTGAGGCTCTGTATTGCATTGTTTTAGCGTTTTATTAAAGGTACTTTCGCTTTCAACAACGAAAAATGGGGTTTGGGGCAACGTAGTAACAACACATTTTTGTAAGTCCAGTATGTTATAACTCGAGGACCCCTTGTACAAAACTGCGTGTCTAGATTATAATTATATTTGAAAGCTTTTTAAAACACTGACTTACTACTGTAAATCACAGTAACACAGTAAACACTGACTCAATGTCTCAATGTGTTGGCTTCACCATTTCCAGATCTCTCGGCATTGAAGCCCAGTGTTAATGGTAGTTGCCATCAAATCTCTGGTTTGGCCTCAATCAGTCCTTCCATTAAATCAGGTTCTGCTGGAGTTTCACATCCATGCAATGTCTGGAGGCCTGGAGAGAAGATCTGGAACCAAACCTGTGTTCTTCTAACCAGCTCAGAACATCTCAATGACTTTTACAAATCAAACTCAATCATTTTTACTGCTTTACTGTTGCTTTTACTCTTATGTTCTTGTGTTCTTGTTGAGATCAATGGCTTTAAACCAATACTTTTGCATAAAACTATTCGTTCTAAACTGGACATGATGAGCTAGGAGCAAATCCCTGGCTTCAAGCTCTCCAACCACTGGACCAGCACCAACATTTGAGACAACTCACTCTGTTCCAAAAAATTGCTGAAGATTAATGAACCAAGTCCATCAAAATCTTGCTGGTGGAAAATTGAACCCCACGCAACGTGATCTAGACATAAGCCATGCTGTGGAATTTATGACACCTGACCCACAGGGAGAAACTGTAACACCAACATACATTGCATAAACACACTGTGCCCTCAAGAGCAATGTCGTCCTACCATCTGTTGACATCGTACTCGTGCAAAGCATCAGAGACTGATCAACAGCTACAGCCACAGCATAAGACCTTAGACCTTAGAGTTGCATGGCAACCACAAAACCTTGCCAGGCCCTCAGGCCACCGACTGGTTTGTCCTCCATCAGTTCTTCAGTTTTCTTTTTATTCTCGGCAGCCTGGGCACAGAGCGCGAATGTAATCTGCGCAACCCTTCCTGTCTTCCTGCTTGCTCATGAAGAACAGCCTAATTCACCAGGGAACGTCTGGCATCTTCTGTACCAGCCTTGGGCAAGTGAGAGAAGGGTAGACGCTTCTCCACAAAAGCTGCTTCTTTAAAACTGACCAGAGATCAGGGTCTTGTTTGGGATAAATGTGCCAAGCATCAAGTATTTGTGGCATTAGGTGACTGCGGATGATTTGGAGCACATTGGAGCAAATCTGACCGTCCATACTGGCTTTCGGGACACACATTCGGTCAACTAAGCGTTCGGATGGCATCAAAATAATGACACATCCAACCCTTTCTTTAGGGCACTTACTGAATTTACATGCAGTTCATTAACATTGCTGAAGGAGTGGAAATGCCCCCTGATTTCACACACATTGAGCAGTCAGAGGGTGAACCCAGTAGGTGGCGATGTTTTCCCTATGTTGCCGTTTCAGGAGGATCTTTAACATATAGACGTCAAGATTCAGCTCAACAAAGAGAACTGATCCATATTTCATCATCCAATGAAGGATGAACTTCAAACCCCACAGCTTTCAGCAACACTCTGGAGTGCTGCCCCCACAGGTCAACACACAACATTACAGTTTGGACTGACTCACTACTGCCCCCACAGGTCAACACACAACATT
>JBBIGC010174989.1:0-15142 GCA_037576955.1 Lepidarchus adonis
TTTGTTAAGTACATAACTCCACATGTGTTCATTCATAGTTTTGATGCTTCAGTGAGAATCTACCAATGAAAATGGTCGTGAAAATAAAGAAAACACATTAAATGAGAAGCTGTGTCCAAACCTTTGGCCTGTACTGTACATACATACTAATGTGCGTTGTTTAATGATTTTGGTCCTTACCACAGACATGAAGAGGTTGCTGTTGATTTGCGCATTGTACTCCTTTACCTTCTGCTTAATCTCTGGAAGCGATAACTCTTGTTTCTTACTCTCATTCACTTCATCCTGACACAGAGAGAGAAAATAATCATGTTAGTTATTAATTTTGTAATGTCGATTACCTCTTATGAAGTAGCAACTGCTAATATTATATTACTTGCTCTATAATCATTAAAGCCACAAGGTCTTTAGAAGGTGTCGAAAAATTAATTTTAGTCCCTTATCTGTACACCATCACCTCCGCTGTGTTCCAGGAGAAACGAGGAGCCCATATGGAGGTGTGGTGAGAGTCACAAGATTAGTCACACATTCCCTACACACAGCTCGGACACTACTCATGACTGACTTCCTGAACATGTGGTTTTGGTAAAACTGGCAAGGTCACAGATTCTAGGGAATGAACATGTCTCACAACTGTATAGCAGGAATACATTTTAATGAACATTAGACCTTGTTAAATGTCATACGCTATACTCTCTCACACATCTGATGGCATGGTCTGTCTTCTGAAATGTTTTACTGAAAGCTTTAAATTGCCAGTGCCTCAGGGAGTTTCTCTTTTCATTTAGTATACAGCACATCACACCCATATTTCAGTTAAAACACCAGGACATATGATCAAGTCAAAGTTAAAAGACAGAGTGGGGGATGATTCACAACCAAAGCCTAAGCAGTCAAGAGGAACAGCTGGAGAAATCTCATTACCACCATCTCACTCACACACCTTACATTTTAATTAGCAATTAGCATTATTATAGCATTCTTATTATACACACTTTTAATTTTTTTATATTCTTCAACACCAGCAATTAGACTTCAATACTGTTATAAGTTCATAATGCAAATTTTTACCAACCAAGTGACTTATATTTTGCAATTGAGAAAAAAAAATATTTTTAGTTTTCATATTATGGCCCCTGGACAGGAAAAATAATTAATATAATTAAAAAATATTTTAAAAAATAATAATTGATGCCCTAAATTTAAATTTTCACTGCTCCTTTCGACCAATGCTTAGTGTCTTAAAGCATCATAAAACACATTTTTAAAAATTCTATCTAGAACTTTTAAAAAAACTTCAGTATCCTGTGCACTCACTCCCTGAAGCAAGTTAGCAAGTTGCATCAGACTCCTTACACTTCCTGCTGAATTCAACAGGGCAGATCCATGATGTCACTGCTAGCCAATCGCATCCATTAGCCCATCCCTTCTCTCAGAAGAATGGCGCCATGTGGATTTCTGCAGCTGTCCGTCATGCATGTCTTGGCTTTAGGGCTTGCATTCTGAAAGCTGGTTTGTGCAAAAATAGCCTCTTCCCCCTCCTGCCTCTCCCTACAGAAAGAAAGCTTCCCTTGTGCGCCTTTCTCACATGCGCAAGTCAGATGGTGTCATATTTCAAGTTTCGTCATCCTTCCTGTTTATATAGACATACAAACCACCAACCAGTTTGTTTATTTACACAGAAACATTAAAACACGCACTATATATGTACTCAGAATGTAATACACATTTAATAGTAGTTATTAAAAAAAGTGTTCAAAAAAGACACAAACTGGTCTGAAGTGTTAATGACACAACTCACCACAATTTGAAAACCTCAGCTGAGAAGATTGACCCTGTTGACCCTAAATGTGGTATGTGACCCCCAACTCACCAAACTTCCTGACATGACAAAATGCAGAGCACCCATCCTGACCAACTGTTGTAAACTCAGTGTCCGCTGCTTTCTAATAATCAGTGCATTAGTTACCATCACTAGATCAATTCCAGGGAAACTTAATTGCTTTCTTAATGTGCAGTAATAAAATGAGGGGGAAAAAATCAATAACCAATCAGATAAAAGCCTAGAGAGAGGGATGAGGTCACATGACCTCAGAGTTTTGGGTGATCATAAATGTGTGAAAAGAATATACCATTTATCTTTACAAAAAAAAATATCATGTTCAGCCTTACTACATATACATTATATATATATATATATATATATATGTGTGTGTGTGTGTGTGTGTGTGTGTGTGTGTGTGTGTGTTTTATGGCTTCTATTCTAGTTTTGGGGACAGTATAACTTCCTGTGGTTTTAAAATGAGTTCATTCTTAATGTGTCATTCATGACAAAATAACTAGTTGTGGAAGTGAATCATCTAATTGTGTTGCAACCCCCACCCTCACACCACGACCCAACCCAGAGGAAAAAGAAATGTCTGTTATCCCTGTTAGAATTAGTAAGCAAAAGTGTAAAAGAAGTACAATGAGAAGTGGCTTTATACATCAGATTGACTCTTGGAAACTATGTAGTACAATACGCCTACACAGTGATAATAAATTAGAACGAATTCACTGGGGTTTGTTGTCTTCGTAAGAAAATACTTCTACTGGAAAGCCCAGCTCCATCTTAAATAGTAAATAGTGTGAAAGGAACCGATGTATCATTTAAGGTGGGGCGGAAAATATGAAGAAGCCATCCGTCTTGCTCGTATTTACATGGCTCAACACCCACAGCCACATTTAACACGCATACAAACTTGCAGCAAGACCGTAATTAAATGCCTTTTAAAACAATTGACGAATGAACCAACCGAGTTGCATAAACACTAGTCTCACCTTCTTCTCCTCCACCTTTTCTTTTTTGGGTTTGCGAAAAAAGGAAGTGCGTGCGGTGAAGTACTGCTCCAACTCCGAGTCGGAGTCTTCCTCGCTGAAGTAGCCGCTGCTGGTCGAGCTTCCCCATGTCTTCTCAAAAGACGGGGTTTGGTCCTGACAAGCGACTTCGCTCATCCTGAAAACTTTTTGCAAGATTGTATTTAAATTCGTCAACAAGAACTTGCCTTGAGTACTTTGAGTACCAATCGGTTAACACGACTAATCCGAGTTCAACAGACAGTAGTACTGTACTTCCTAGACGTACACAGCTCTACCCGGCGATATGTGAACATGTGATCGTCACTGCGAACTGAAGCTGAAACTCGCCCATCCCACCGGAAACGGCCCGCCCTTACTGTCGAGATTGAAAATACACAAGCCGACAAATGCCGCCATGATTGGCTCAGAAACGGAAGTTCCAACTCAGCGATGACGCCACGTCCGTTCCAGTGTGGGAAACTCGCGGGTAATGGGGTTTAGGGGGGTTTCCGTTTTTGGATATAGTCCGTTAGAAAAATGCGCTAGAGCATGTTTTATTAACCTTTATCAACCCCAAGCAGACCAAAAACAAACCAACAAGCACTTGCCTAATTGTCCACTAGAAAATGCGCAAAAGCATGTTTTCTTTGATTTGGGTGGATTTTATAGATTAGAATTAGAATACTTATGTTAAATTAGGTAATAATTCTTTATTCCATATACGAATGTATTACACTAAAGTGTATTATTATTATATATAGTATTTTATTTTAAATTAATATTATTGTTATTATTATTAGTAGTAGTAGTATTGTTGTTGTTGTTATTGTTATTATTATAACAATAATAATAATAATAATGATGATAATAATAATAATCATCATGTTTTATTAACCTCACAGAGGCAGACCAAAAACAAACCAACAAGCACATGTCTAATTGTCTCCTGCAGTGATGCCACAGAGTTGGGAAAATTGCTCATTAATTTATGAAAGACTGCATCAACAATGATAATTTTCATCCAATGACAGCACCAAAGCACTTGGTATTAATATAATTAAGCGGTAAGGTAGTTTGGCTCTGTGCATCTGACCCAGTTTAACCCTTTTAAAGACGCCCAAAACAAAACTTCTTGCACAGCTGTGGATAATGGGAAAGGACAAGTGTACGAGACATTTTCCAGTTGTTTTTATTATTTTTTAATTCACACTGATCCATGGTTGACAGGCCATAGACCCTGGGTTCAATCTCAAAGATAGATTTATGAAATGTCAGAACAGCACATAGAGCTCAATTAAAGTATGTGCAGAAGCCTGTTTGCACATGAACATGAGGCTGCCTCTGAACTTCAGTTTTTAGCTCAACTTAAATAAATAAATAGATATTTCAGGGTGTGACATTGCTGTGGTGTAATAACAGAGGAGGAGATGCAAGTTAACATCTTGGAGTGATGGACTAAAGTAAAATGAATGTCTTTTAACACCAAAGAGATAATATGCAATTACCTTGAAAATGGGCATAAAAGAGCACAGATTTGCTATTAAAAGTTGTCTCTTTTTCATCTCTATACTATTTAATTCTGTGCATTTCAAAGAAATCCATTGCCTTCAGGATACAATTGTCTTTTATTGTTTCATTTTCTTTGGGCAAATAATCAGGCTGTTACATATGTAAAATATGCAAAGTGTATTAATCAAACACAGTTGAAAATGCATTAGAAAGACAAATAATTACTGTAAA
Organism: Lepidarchus adonis; assembly: GCA_037576955.1. Lineage (NCBI taxonomy): Eukaryota > Metazoa > Chordata > Actinopteri > Characiformes > Lepidarchidae > Lepidarchus > Lepidarchus adonis. The sequence goes on from JBBIGC010174989.1 coordinate 4,579, forward strand.
ACACACATTCAGTGCTCAAAATACACTGGCTGTCAAAGTCTCATCAATATGTTTTTTGTTGCTTTTTAGTTCAGGTTTTAGCTCTGGAAAGCACAGTGAGAAGTTCTAGTGATCGCTGTACTGACATTATGATGTACTTCATTTAATCTTTCTGTTGTATGTTCATTCTTACTTGCTGTCCCAGCAAAACAATTAAATACCTGAAAGGTGGATCTGACTGGGTACATGTTTGTGGCCTCCCAGTACCAGGATGCACGATAGGAAGAAGGCCGGTACCGGGCCACACAAAAAATTAAACCTTTTTTTTTAAAAATACGATCTCAATCCGTAGCATCTAAGTGTGTTAGAGACTCAACTTTGCCGGTATTCTGGGTGAAAGTCATGGCAGAAAACCCTGAGATCACCACAACAGCACTGAAAACTTTTACCATTTACACGTTACCATAGCAACCAGAGTGTGTGAAGGGCAGAGGATGACGTTACTCTGATTGTTGCTGGCGCATTTCAGAAAGACGCTGCTAATGAAGTTACATAATTACACAGTAGATTCACGTTTATTATTATATTTTTAGTTTTTGTGTTGGTTGTATCATTTTTTGTTGTTGTTTTTATCCACGACACCTTAAATGCCGGTCTGCGAAAATATTGTCTGACATTAAACTGGCCTGTGGCGCGAGAAAGGTTGGGGATCGCGGCTCTAGGAAACAATCTGCTGGGAAAAGTTTGGGCCTGTCCAAATCCCATCCTGGAACAACAGTGTCCAGCATAGTGTGTTAATTCCCCTCCTCAAACACACTCAGTAAAGCTTGTAATGAACATGTAAGCTGAATCAGGTGTGTTTGTGCAGGGAGATCAACAATGGGTAAGGGACACCAGCCCTCCAGAACTCCAGAATTAGAACCTAATGACAGGGGTCTACTAAAGTAGGGTAATGCACTCTGTCGCTCTGCAAAAATGGTTTATTTTCAGGAACAAGTCAAAAAGTACTTCCTTGATTTCCACATTCCCCAGATACAAATCTAGCATCTGTTCAATGTGCTGGACAAACTAGCCTGATCCATGGAGACCTAACCCTGCAACTTACAACTTTAAAAGGATTTAATGTTAATGTATTGGTGCCAGAAACCAGAAGAAACCTTGGTCTTGTGCAGTCTATGTCTCAACAAGGAGACATTTTAGTATTACATTTTAATATTAGGCAGTTTGTGTATATTTTCATAAAGCACACTGAGACATATGGTGTAATTAATCACAATAACAATACAAATCATTGTATAGCACAGTTCTCATGCAGATCTCTTCTGTGATTAATTAACAACACAAAAAGCTAATACACCAGATTGCCCCAAACCTGAAATCAACAAATATGTTGAAAGTGAAATTTTCATGCAGATTAATCAATCAATTAATACATTATGCCATCACATAATGTAAGGCTTCTATATGACAATTCAGAAAGGGCAGAAGCATGCATATTAGTTTGCCAAAAACACACAGGTGAATAGTTTTATACTGCTACATACTATGCCATCTATTCTAGAAGACATAGACATAAGACAAACTATTTTGTACTGATTTGAAACCTATACATTTGGAAACATAGAATAACCCAGTACTAATGCAATATATTCCGCATGCGCAATGTATTTCTAATGTTCCCATTAAAGCACTGTGTATATTTCACTGAACACAAGAGGTCACCAGATCTCTAACAAATAAATATCTTATTTTTAAATAAATGTGTATGCTTTTGAAATAAGTGTAAATATTAAAGTCTAGAAGATAAGTGTAAAGTGAGACAACAGTTTCTTCTAAACCTGTTTTTTTTTTTCATTTTAACAAGTCCCTCCATGGCTGCATTATAAATATTAGGCCATATTGAAGTTGTGGGCAACTCCCCTGGATGGCTGGTGTTTAGTACAGTTTGGTAGTTGCCCAGCTCTTCCACACCTGGTTTAACTCCCCTGATAATTGCCGGGTTTAGTGAGTGAGTTTGTGGAGGGGAACTACCGCACTTTGCTTAACACCAGCCGCCCAGAACCGGATTTGCCCTCCTCTGATATACAGTGTTTCCGATTGTTTCTTTTCTTTTCAGAAAATGATTTTTTTATAAATAAATTTTGATATTTTTATTTATATCCATTTTGTCCATTCACTAATCTTTAATTGTATACTTTTTAATTATATAATTATATAATTTCTATATTTTGCTTTTTATACCATTATGTTTTACTAATTTTCACTGTAATTGCTTTCTCTGTTTAGATGTTTGTCTCTCTTTTGTCATGTATTCTCAGTGTAAAGCACTTTGGGCTGTATTTTATGTATAAAAGGTGCATTGAGGTAGTAATCAGTCCACTTATTTTTATTTGGTTACATACTTGTATACTTACATACTTATAATCCTAAGCTTCGCAATTTCATCTCCCTGTATACGGCGTATATACTGGAGATGACAATAAAGCTCACTTTGACTTTAACTTTGATATGGACAAGATGACATAGTTCTTTTTGAATGCTCTTGACTTGCTCAGGCCAGTTAGGTGTTGCCTCAGTATTATTACAACACATAAAAAGGCTCGTCATGTTCTGCACTTTTATAAATTAGGCACTTCAAAAGTTATGGGGCTCATTAGGACTACAGGAGGAATATTTGCCAGCGGAAATTGTGGGTGATAATTCTGACAGACTATTGTAGTTATATTTATTCATTGAAATTTGCAGAGATTATATTTTTTAGTAACTAGAACATAATGTACTGCACAGAACAGCCTGCAGCACCTTCTTCAATTGATCATGTCACACCTCGCTAACAGAGCAATCGCTAAGAAATGTCAGATTTATTAACAGAGTTCATTTCCTGAGCAGAGCTGTTCAGAATGAGCAGAATCAACCATTATCAGCAGATATAGAATTAAAAGTTATGCATTGCAGGCTATTTCATAATGTAGACATACTGAAAGTAAAGTTGTATAATACACAATTCAGTGTGGTGTTTTTGTTGTCAGCCCTACTTACATGACACAAAATAAATGTCTTACCACATCGGTATCAGTTTCAGTGCTGTCCTGGCCATCATCAGACTGGTCAGTGGTTGAGCCTTGGTCATTACTACAGTCCAGTTTAATAAGTGCTCTGCAGCGGTAATGGCAAGTAAACCTACAGTCTGTCAGAGAGAAGAGGGTGAGATGTGAGAATATTTATCTTCAGAACCGTGTATAAACAGTTTGAAGGGTTTGACGTAATTTGCCCTGTACACAGAATCCCACATTTAGGACCAACAAGTTAAGAAAAGACAAAATAACCAAAGGCCCCATTAGAAAACAACAGAGAAGACTAGAAGCAGAAATTAAACAGCTATTTACGTAGTTTTTGCATTTAGTATGGTCTGTGAACTCTTTGGCCCAAAGAGGCTAAAGACCCAAAGAACTGCCAAAGGTGAGTCACTGCTTCTATAGTGTTTCTATAGTGCTATTATTAACTGTTGAACTTAATATACTCCATATACACTCAAATTGCATGCTTCTTTGCTGGAAAATAAGTGTTAAAATGTCAAATTGTTACTACTGTAAGAGGTTAGGAAAAAGACCTTTTAATAACATGCTTTCTAATACATAATATTAATAAATAAATTACACAGATTGGCTCTGGTTTCATGATTTTGGTTTTCTTTGTCTGTTTGTACACCTCAAACTGGGAAATTTCCACGGAAATGTGGAAACAAAAAAAAAATATTTCCCTTTTCTATACTCCACAGTAAGGAACATGACTTGCATTGCACTTAGTATTGCCATTGTATCTAAAAGGCACAAATGGTACAAGAATGTCAGTAACTGTTTGAATGTACAAAATGAGAGCTTATACTGTTAAAATGAATGTGGCATAAAATGTTCTTTAAGGAGCGATGAAAAAGAAGACCATCCTGAAGAACTTATACCATAGAAAATCACTTAAAAAATACAATAATTGAATGAAGTACATTCATTTTGTTTTATTTTATTAATTAGCATTGTTTTAGGTACCCAAATCTACATCAATGTCATAAGTGGACTAAAGGGGGAAAAATACTATAAATTCTAGAAAACTGAGCATACTGGCCCCATTTTTTTAAAAAGGATATCTACAACTTGTAATACAACACCTCCACATAATGTAAATGTTTAGTATTAATTAAGAGTATATTCCTAAAACTGTATACAGATACAGCTAAAAAAAAGTCTGAAAAAGTTCAATATTTCTTGACATTCCATTCAGAAAGTGAAATCCATACAATATATTATATTGATTCATTACATATAGAGTGAAATATGTCTTTATTTCTTGGAATTTCAATAATTATGGCTTACAGATAATAAAACCCAAAATTCACTGTCTCAGAAAACTAGAATTTCACATAAGAGCAATAAAAAATTATATTTTAAACAGAAATGTCAGGCTTCTGAAAATTATAATCATTCCTATGCACTCAATACTTGGTTGTTCCTCCTTTTGCATGAATTACTGCATCAATGCGGCATGTCATGGAGGAGATCAGCCTGTGGCACTGCTGAGGTTTAATGGAAGCCCAGGTTGTTTTGATCTCAGCCTTCAGGTCGTCTGCATTGTTGGGTCTGGTGTCTCATCTTCCTCTTGACAATACTCCATTAATTCTCTATGGGGTTCAGGTCAGGAGAGTTTCTGGCCAATCAAGCACAGTAACACCCTTTTCACTGAACCTTTTGAAGCTTTTGGTACCTTTGGCAGTGTGGGCAGGTGCCAAGTCCTGCTGGAAAATGAAATCAGCATCTCCATAAAGCTTGTCAGGAGAAGGAAGCATGAAGTGCTCTAAGATTTCCTGGTAGATGGCTGCAGACTTCAGAAAACACAGTGACCAACACCAGCAGATGACATGGCCTCAAATCATCACTTAACGTAACATGGATTCTCCACTCTTCCTCCAGACTCTGGGACCTTGATTTCCAAATGATATGCAAAATTTACATTCAACTGAAAAGAGATCTTTGGACACTGAGCAACAGTCCAGAGCTTTTTCTCCTTAGTCCAGGTAAGATGCTCCTGATATTGTCTCTGGTTCAGGAGTGGAGACACAAGGAATGTGACATTTATAGCCCATGTCTAGGACTTGTCTGTGTGTAGAGGCTCGTGATGCACTGACTCCAGCCTCAGTTCACTCCATGTGAAGCTCCCCCAAATTCTTGAATGGATTTTGCTTGGCAATCCTCTCAAGGCTGCATTGTCTCAAGGCACATTGTCCATGTTTCTGAGACAACCAGCTTCTTTAACAATGACCTTTTGTAGCTTGCCCTGCTTATGGAGGGTTTCATTGACTGTCTTCTGGACATCTGTCAAGTCAGCAGTCTTCCCAATGATTGTGTAGCCTCCCAACCCAGACTGAGACCATTTAAACGCTCAGGAAACCTTTGCAGGTGTTTTAAGTTAATTACAGTGCCCTCCATAATTATTGGTACCCCTGGTAAAGATGTGTTAAAAGCCTTTAAATAAATTCTGTTCTGTACTTCATAAAATCGCCTGTTCCATAATTATTGGCACCCCTGTTGTACAACCCCCTTTTGGCAACAAAACAGAACCTAATCTTCTCCTATGTTTCACAAGATGGGAGAATACAGAAAGAGGGATCGACCATTCCTCTTTGCACAATCACTTTAAATCATCCAGGTTCTCTCCTCTGCACTCTCCTCTTCAGCTCACCCCACAGATTTATAATGGGGTTGAGGTCTGGGGCCATGGGAGGAGCTTGATTCTGTGTCTGGTGAACCATTTCTGTGTAGATTTGGTCACATGTTTAGGGTCATTATGTTGCTGAAAGACCCAGTGACGACCCATCTTCAGCTTTCGGGCAGAGGTCACCAGATTTTGATTTAAAATGTCCTGGTATTTCTAAGCATTCATTATGCCATGCACCCTAACAAAGTAACCTGGGCCTCTGGAGGAGAAACAGCCCCACAGCATCACCAATCCTCCCCCATACTTCACAGTGGGCATGAGGTGCTTTTCTGCATACTCATCTATTGTGTTCCACCAGACCCATTTAGAGTGTTTGTTGCCAAAAAGCTCTATCTTGGTCTCATCTGACCAAAGCTCACGGTCCCAGTTGAAGCCCCAGTACCATTTAGCAAACTCAGCAACAGGATTTTTTCCCTCTTAAAATTCACTTGAGTTGAAGGTTACATTTTTCTACAATTTTCAGTGTGAGAGTATGCTTCTCCAATATATGAACTGAATTTATTTTAAGGCTTTTAACACATCTTAACCAGGTGTGCCAATAATTATTGTAGATGTACTTGTATCCAGGCCAAAACTACTGTGTCATTTTTAATTTAGAATTGTGTAATTCTGCTTCACTGCCCTTCCCTTTTTACTGCCCTCTATATTACCATCTGCATTCATCACATGCTATAGGATATATGATCAATTTTTACATTCTGAGGGAAAAAATAGAAAGACTTAGACTTTGTGGAATAATAAATCCTTCTAAAAACTTCTGCAGACTACATGAAGCTGATAAGCTTAGAAATATTTCAGATTTTAATATGGGCTGATTAAACAGAAACTCTTCAGGGCAAATATACAGGATCAGAGATTAAAAATCATTTTTGTTAAGCATTTACTTTCCAAAACTGTGTAGACTATAACAAATCCCCTCTCTCTTTCTCTCACTCTGAAATGCACACATGCCGGTACTCACTGAGCCTTTGAAATTAGTAACACCCCAAAGGGGGTTTTTGGGCTAAATGTGATGTATTACAATGAGAAGTTCTATTTCCATTAGTTTTACTTGTTTGTGCTTTTACCCAGGAAGCCATATGCAAAAGTTAACCAAACGACTGAAGCTATTATTAAAACAGACTAATCTAGACCTCTACTCTTAGTCGAAAAAGAGAAGTGCAATTGTCTTGCTCAGGACAGGACCTGACCCCATGTAGGACTTACATTAAATGTCACCTGTTTTACATTTCCTCCAGTGCAGCAGACAGAACAGCCACAGACTAAATAGAAACCACATGTTAAAGACTCAAATGCTGAACAGCAGTAAAGTAGAGAGTGTAGAAATTCCATGAGTCAAATGAAATATATAGAGGTTTCCATGAGTTATACAAGAATGTGAGAACATGAGAAAGGAAAAAGTTGCGAAGAAGGACAAAAAATCAGAAGTAAGCAAAAATACAGCCAGAAAGGGGGCGGGTAGATAGAGAGACTGTAAGTAAGAGATTGTGGGACGGAATGAAAAGAACTGATAGTTACTTCTCGGCAGGAAACATGTTGACTACATATGTACGGTTTTGTGGTCGACAAAAACAGTTCATTCCTCACCCACACATATGCTTAACCTTATATACCGTATGTGCAGGCGTTCCCTCTCACACCTTCGCCTGACTATTTCAATACAAAACCACCCAGAAACCATTAGATCATTCTCATAGGTTCCAATATTTACAAGTTTTTACATTATTGTTCCGATGATTGTAGTTAGATCTTTTATAAATGAGAGTGTGTACCATACAGAGCCAAACAATAGTGCAATTGGCATGTTCAGAAGATTTAGACAATATTAGATTAGGGTTACAGAATTAGATAATGTTCATTAATATTTGGTCATACAATATTTGGTCATACAGTATTATCACAGTGATTTCTACGGGCACATTCACACATGTAAAATATAAATATTTAATTTTAATTTAAATTTTTATTTTTTAAAAATTAATTTTACTTAGGTGGGGAATGAACTGAAGCAAAGTAAGAATTTTTTATGTTTTATGTGTGAAAGTGCCCGTAGAATTCACTGAGATAATTTATATTTATTACAAAAAATATCCTAATGACAGATATAACTAAACAGGTTCAGCATTTTCAATTTCAAAGTACATTAGCCTGTTAAATACACAGACCTTCCTACAAATGTCTATTAGAGACTTAAATAAACTAAGTACATACTTGTCTGCATTGTAACCTTTGTAGTTTCTAAAGAAATGTAGAATGCAATAAGCCTAAAAAGAGGTTGTTGCATCATCATACTGACAACTGATGCTATGGTGCCATTCTTTGTTTCCCAATACCCATGCTGAAACCAGGGCACCGGGTGCTTGTCTGCCTGTCTGCACTGATGTAAAACTTAATGTACTTCTTCATAATGCTCAATGTGAAAGAATAAATAAGCCACACAAACACATCTGTGTGTAAACTCTGCAAGTACTGTAGTAATACTCAATAGTGGGGACCAGAAACATCACTCTTAGCTTTCTGGAAGTCCAATACATGTCAATGATTGTAAATACATGCATGTTGTTAATATGTTTGTCACAAGCTTAAAATAAAACATGAAATTATTTGACATCTTTTAAGCTTCAGATTTGTTTTATTTAGAATTGACAAAAAATCAGCTACAATGCACTTACATACTGCTTTTCTAAGCTGTTGGCATTTATTGACCTAATTGAAAGACTAGCTTTAACTTACTGGAGAACAGTAATGGTTCTCCACTGATCCATATAAACCATGTAGCAACTTTAGATTGCCCCTAAATTATTTCTTTTATTTCTTATATCTTCAAATAAGCCGCCCCACATTTAAGACTGCCTCATTATATAAGCCGCAGAAAATGCTAATTTATGTTTTAAAAATCTAAGTTAAGCCACCCCATGTTATTGGCTGCACCGTTACTGAATTTACCGATCTGAAGTAAAACCATCTAACTTGACCCTTGGAGGCTTTTGTACCTCTATACCGGTAGTGACATTATACCGTAGTTGAGCATAAACAATTAAATTTAGAAAATTTAGCACTTACCGATATCATGCCACAACACAAGAACTACACTGCAAAATTTAAGCTCCAGGCAACATCTGTAATATTCTAGATGAACATGTGTCCAACATTAGCGACAGCAAAGCAGCACAGGTCGCAATTGACGTTTACGGATCCGATTTGAAGAAAGGTAAAGCCTAATATTTTTTGCATTTCAGTTTTGCTAATTTTATACGGAAGAATTTACATGTAGACAGATGATTGACATCACTGTGTGATGGCGCAGTGCAGAGCCATTTTCCAGAAGCAAAGAAAGAATGTGACACCAAAATTGTGAGGTTATACTTAGTAAAGCTAATCATACACTGCAATTACATGAGCTCAAATCTACAACCGCTTTTATTTTACAATACACAGAGTCTGCTTATTTTGGTGCATCGAGAACTATCATGACGGCTATGCTAACTGATAACCGATGTTAGTTCCGGCAACTTGTTTGTTTCCGGGTTTCCAGTGGAGTGTTGTTGGGGGAAGTGCATTATGGACTGTGTAGTGTGTGGAGCAGAGAACGTGTGGGTAGTGCGAGTGGAAAATGGGTGGAAAGAGCATTGTTGTTAGTTGTTCCCATTTCCAAGCTGCTCCAAAGTGCGCTGCTAACCCATGCTCTCCCGCTAACTGGCTAGAACTCTCAGAAATTGTGCTCTGTGCTGAGAGAAAACAGAAATAAATAAATAAAGCTATGGGTCCCAAAACAGAACTCTGCCTCTGAGTGAGTCTGCGCTGGCTGGTTCAGAAGAAGCGTTTGCATTCGAAATTGTGGAGTTTCCCTGAGTGACGCTGCCACTCAGCCGAGTTAGCAGGTCTCTGACCACGGTTGCGGGGCAAGCATGGAAAAGGTAACATAAGCATTGGCATTTTACATGTTCTGCATTTTATACTGACACGTCACTGATCTATCTTTCCTTTGCTTTTGTTAATTGCTGCAGTAAATGGTCAATTTAAATTTGACTAATCACTTGGGGATGTCGTCTTTTTGCACTGAATTATACTTTTAGTGAATGCACTTGTTTGTAGATAGGTCGCCCCATTTAAGCCAGTCACGCCAAATACCAGGTTGCAAAATCAACGTATAAGCAGCGGCCTATAGTTGGGGGAAAACTGTAATAGATTTATTCTGTACCACAGTTCTCACTGTGCATTTTAATCCTTTGTACAGCAGACTAATCATAAGACTTGGTATTCCGTGTCTTTTTATGAACAATTCATTAATTGTCATTAATATGAAACTAGTATGGCTCCATTAAATTTCATTCAGTCTAACAACAGGACATGAATACCCACACATTCACAGACACAATTGTAACTCACTGGAACATCGAAGGCTTTGTCTGTACAGCCCCCAAATGAAGTCTCCACAAAGGTCACACCAGGTGGGTTGAGTATGGCTACAGGGCTGGAAGTTATGACCTTCTCCAGTATCCTCCACCAGTCGTGGGTCTTTCATGGAGTCTTCCAGTAGCCGGATGATCCTCACCCGGCTCAATAGCTCTGGAACTTTCCCTGGGCTTATTCTCAAGGCATTGACCCTTTCCAGCCGAGAAGTCCGAGAGGGCGCAGAAGCTGTCAGCTCAATGCGGTCCTCCAGGGTGAGCTCCTTAAGCTCAATAAATTCACCCAAAGACATGCTCCCCAGTGATGAACAGAGTTATCCTCCAGTTTTAACACACAGCAACAGTTCTTATTTGAGATAAGTCATGTTCAGGGTTCTTTTAAGTCTTGAAAGCATTGTATCGTTTCT
>JBBIGC010175009.1:0-15140 GCA_037576955.1 Lepidarchus adonis
CCCCGAATGGTGTTTAAGGGTCGAGATCGTGTCTAATTCCCCGAATGGTGTTTAAGGGTCGAGATTGTGTCTAATTCCCCGAATGGTGTTTAAGGGTCGAGATTGTGTCTAATTCCCCGAATGGTGTTTAAGGGTCGAGATCGTGTCTAATTCCCCGAATGGTGTTTAAGGGTCGAGATTGTGTCTAATTCCCCGAATGGTGTTTAAGGGTCGAGATTGTGTCTAATTCCCCGAATGGTGTTTAAGGGTCGAGATCGTGTCTAATTCCCCGAATGGTGTTTAAGGGTCGAGATTGTGTCTAATTCAGACACTGATCTACCAGCAAGGTTCTCCATCACTTACAAGGTTTTTTATTGTATTATTTTTCCCACAGACATTTGGAGTTCAGATGTCCTCGCTGCACACTGGATTCCACTCGTTTTTAACTCCTGGTATTAAAGCATCAGATTGTGTAAAGCAGGCGGTCAAGGACATGCTGGACACTTGGGGAAAAACATGTCCATGTCATTTTAAAGGACAATGCAAGAATTCAGTTGTCAATTGTGGATATATTGAGGATATACATTGGATTTAAATCATCTGAATGAACTTGGAGAGGACACTGTGAAATACAAATTTCAGATCAGGGATCATGGCTGACTAATAATAAATGACTCGGATCAGACTTGGGGAAAGCAAATCCTGACCAGGACATGGTCGTCTACAGTCTATGGTCCAGTTCTTTATGATGTAATGATGGCCGCTCTTTCCCATGTGACCCGTCTCGCATTCCTCTCCTCTCCACTCTGCTCATTTAAAGATTTAGGGGGTTTTCATCTCGACCCAATTAAAATACCTCCCAACCTTCTCTCTCTGTCTCCTTCTCTCTATCTCTTTCTCTTTCTTTGTTTTTACAGATGGCCGAGCGAGAAAGACAGTGTGTCCCATTAGAGGAGCCACCTTTATCACCATCCCCCACCTTAAAGAAATTAGCCCCTGAGCGCTGCTGCTAATGAGCGAGCTTTGATACTGAGGTTCAGCTTTAAAGCGCTGCCCACTGATCTTTGACCCTCATGGCCTGGACTAAGCCTGGCCTTACACTGCGATCCCAGCCTGGACCCTATTCACAGCAGAGTTTAATCCTGACCCACTGGGCCATGGGGTCAGCAGAGGTAGCAGCGCTGTGGAACGTAGCGTTAGGAATGGACACTGCAATGTTCAATGAATGAAGAAGGGAGCAGGGGCGTCAACACTTTATACACTATTGCTGCTCAGACAGTGGCCCAAGCTGCGCTACAACATCATAGCTGTTAGATCAAATGAATGTGCTCACAGCTGCAGTGGTACATACTAGGGATACAAGAGGTTCTGACGTAACTCGAGTACCCCCTGTTCATATACTGCATATATATCAGAATCAGAAGAACTTTATTGATCCTGGTGGAAGCTGCTTATGCTGTGACTACTCGTAGAAACATACATGTAGACACATAGTAAAACAAAGTAAAATAAGGATAAAAATAAGATAAGCAAACATTGAGTACTGGGTAAGGAACTGAGTACCAAACAGTAGTGACTCAAACTGTATTGCATATTATATGATAGTAATGATGATATATTAATAGCACAGAATAATAAGTGGATTATTGTACAGTGACACAGCGAAAGAGCAGCAGGATCATATTTATGTGGTAAGAGTGAGTGTGAATCTTATTGTGTGAGTGAGTAATAGTGGGAGGAGTTAAAGAGTCTGTGGTGAATAAGCCACTTTGTGTTGAAGTGATAATTGGTACATTTCACCTCATGTTGTACTTATATAAGGGAGCATGTTGTAAATATTAACCATTATGGTAAACATAATCCAAATATGTTTGAGTTCATTAGCAAATACGCGATATCAAGTGAAATGTACAAAATATACAGTAAACGTTTATCCAGGACAAAACTCTCATGAGGAACTTTCATGACTTTCTCTAGTCTAACAGAAAATCAGCCATCAACATTCATTATCTCATTATCTCATTTCTCATTCATCACTCATTATGAAAGGATTAAAAAGTGAAGAGTGAATGAATGGCGATGTTTATCCTTTGGTCTAAAGTCTGGAACCCAAGGAACAGAGACTTGGATAAAGCCATTCCAACAACAATAGCTGCTAATAATCACTTATTCCACAACAAAGTTCACAGAGATGCTTAGATCTCAAGTAAGGACACATCAAGATTCCAGAAACTGAAGACATTAGGTGGCATGGAGTGTGTGTAGGGTGTGTAAGCTGCCAAAGGAGTGACACAGGTCCTTTGAAGATTGGGAAGCCATTGCCAGAGCTTTGTGGGCATTCATTCTTGCCGCCAGGAATGGATTTCAGTAAAAGAGTGAGTCTGAGCTCCACAGAGAACCTGGTAGATACACCCTGAGGAAAAATGAGAACCATTGGAACAGTGATGCCAATGCCCATCACCCAATGTGCTGAAATAAGCACCTAGAAGTTCACAGTATTAAAGACAACAAATCAAGTGTAAGGATTTAAATTGTCTGGATCTTAAGGACATTCTAGATGATTTTAAGGTTTGAAGGAACCTGACTGTTTGTTAATGATTAGCTCAGACGTAGAGAAGGATGCTGGATATAATTTATGAAGTATGATTAATAATTTAGAACAAACAAAAACATAAAAGTATGAATGTGTAAAATAACACAGGTTGCATTCTCTAGTTGAGGGGCCACCTTCTAAACACACGCTCATGTGATTGGTGGGGACAGGATGTGTGTTTGGGAGAAGCATCTTAAACACATATCGTCAATGTGCTTTTACATTTTCTAATACGTGTGATCGTATCAACTTTTATTAGTGACAAACACAAAACACACAATGATGGCAGACAGGAAGAGAAAGGTGGTTGTTAAGAGCTATTGTACTAACCAAAGGGTAAGTCAGCTAAAGATGCTAAAAGCACAGTAAATTTAATAGACTTTATCTCTTTGTTACATTTAGTTTTTGCGTTTGGTATTTTTTACATTATGAATAGTCAGTTTAATGTCTACTTGGTTTTACGGGTTCTCTGTTGAATAGCTCTTTGGTTATACATAGATGGTTATGCTGACTGTAACACCCGATTGCTTCTCCTAAGTCATTTATATAAATAAGTAAATAAATAAATAAATATATTGCAAGGTTTTTCCGGTGCTGGAAACCCGTCGAGGGAAAAAAGGAGGCAGACACAAGGGTTTATGCTCGAAAATGGACAAAACCGCTTCCGGTTTATTGCAACCACCTCATAAAGGAGCTCCGGGAACCAGTGCGCCCTCTACAGGAGAGTTGTCACACACACAGAGCATAAACCCAGTCACACACATACCAACATGGCCGAACAACACCAAAGCCACTCTTCCCTTCGGTAAACACAGTGGGGGTGGTTCGGCCCATTTCGGCCCAAGACACACACAAATAAGCCCAAATTATTCCCACAATAAACAATAAAAGTAATTTCTCAAATGTGGTCATCTGTATCGGCTCCTCTCCAGATGACCACGGGTGTCCCTCAAGGTTCGGTGCTTGGACCTCTTCTCTTTTCACTTTATACTACATCTCTCTACATTACGCCGACAAAAAAAATGAGTAAATGTAAATGTCAAACAACAACACAATAACCCCATAACGGTCCCAAACACAACAGCCTACCCGACCATATGCAGATGCGGTGCTCGGCTGACCAATCCCAGCCCTGCTACATTGCCCCCACCTCAGTCCAGTCCAGGTGCACGACGGTAACTGAACCAATGACTGACCCCGGCCATAGCCACACACTCACCTGAGACAATAGTGATCGCCCTTGTCACCTCATCCTGGTCCACGACCTCCCCAGGGGACCCCCAGAAAGCCACCATGCTTGGCACAATGAAACAGTGGAGTCCACCAGGACACGGCACGCCACTCCATTAAACCATGCCTCCAGGTATGCTGGTTGTGGCCAGGCGGCTGGCTGTTGCTGCTGGGGTACTAAGTCCTCAGACAATGCCTCGCGAGGTGGCCTTCTTCATCCCAGTGGAAACACGGTGGACTCTCCGCGCTGCCCCTTGTGCTGTCTGCCCCGCTGTCCATGCACCACACAAGGATCTCTGAACGGCATCGCTGTCGGGCGCTAAGCTCAGCGTGGGCATTCTCCCTTGCCGCTGGGTGGCGAACTGGCGCCACAAAGTGTGTTCGATTTCGATCCACTCTGAACACTCATGCTGTAAGAGATCCTCCAAAATCCACAGAGCTTTTCCTTCAAGCAACAATGCGACTCGAACGGCAGTTTCCGCGGTTCTCCACTGGCTGATCGCCACCGCCAGCTGAACCTGGTGTAGGAATTAATCAGGTGGTGTGTTGCCGCGTTATGCTGAGTGATCAGTTTGGTGGAGCATGGTTCTATCCATATGGGCTCTCCTCAGGAGGAGTGAGGGCGTTGTAAACATTTCAGCCATAAATAGAGTAGCAGGATTGGTCACCATTTATTTTTTATTGGTCAGGCATTTATATATTGTGTTTAATATGTGTTGAGTGTGTATGACTGCCACATTGGCAAGGACTGTCTTGTAAAATAGATGTTCATCTGAATGAGACTTCAATAAAAAAAATTATGTAAATAAAATTTAATTTGTAAAATAAATAATCAGTAATAAACCAGAATACATCCTGGTTCATTCAGCACTCAGAGCTGCCAAGTGGTTCAACAGCCTAAGCAATGGTGTTCTCATCAGGAGACTGAGTTCATTCTGCAGTGAAGCCACAGCCATCAATAGCTGGGAGTTCAAGAGAGTATAATTGATTTCCCTCCCTCTGGAGTAGTAGTTTCTCCCCAATCATGCAGTCTTAGTTGAAAAATAAGTGACGAAGGAAAAAGAGGGAAGAAATGAAGTGGTGTTTTCCTTCAGTAGAGGATACCGATGGTATTCTGGTATGAATGCGTGAATGAGAGAGTTGCAGGTCTGAATATGTTCTTTAGTCTTTTCAAGTTCCTAGAAGCAAAGAGACATCCTGGTTGCATGAGCCAAGATGACATTGACTTTGTAAACACCTTTTGAATCATTCCAGAGGCCTCAGAGATCCACAGAGTGGACCTAGCATGGCAGAGAAGCCAAATGGAATTATTTTCTGTGTATAGTCAAACCTGTGACAAGAAACAGTATGGTCAGGAATCTTCCAGGAGCACATCCAGAAGCAGTGGGCCTGGCAGGGATCTGTCCATTGACTTAGCAGTATAGACAGAGGTCTTCCAGAACCACATTATTAACAGAGTAGTAATGTTTAAGAGACACAGAGTGAAAGCAGATATTTTCATGGTCCAGTCTGGGAAGATATATTCTAATGAAACAAGCTCAGAATGTACAATGACACAAACTTACTACTAAAGCGGTTTCCTCCCATTGTCCAAAGGCTTATGATTTAGGTTGACTGGCTACTCTAAATTGTCTGAGGAGTTGAGAACAAAACTTGTGAAAAGATAGACAATCTCAAGGCTACAAGTCCATCTCCAAAGATCTTCATGTTCCTTTGTCCACTGTGAGTGACATAATGAAGACATTTACAGCACAAAGCACTGTAACTAATCTCCCTGGACGTAGATGGAATGATGGATTGATAAAAGACTACAATGCAAGATTGTCAGAATGGTGGATTAACAGCCCTAATCAACTTCTAAACAAATTCAACAAAATTCTAAACAAAACCTTGTGGACTGAGTAGACCAAGGTAAAGCTTTGGTAAAACACATTCAGGCCTACAAAGAAAAAAACACACTACCTACATTCAAACGTAGTGGAGGTTCAATTATGTTTTGAGGATGTTTTGCTGCGTCTGGCACTGGGTCCTTCTCTGTGTGCAAGGCATCATGAAATCTGAAGACTAAGAAATGATTTTGGGGCGCAATATATGGCCCATTGTCAGAAAGCTCTATCTGTGTCAGAGGTCATGGGTGTTCCAGCAGGACAGTGCCCAAACAACCCCAAACATACCTCTAAAAACACCCAGAAATGGTTGAATAAAAAGCACTGGAGAGTTGTGAAGTGGCCAGCAATGAGTCCAGATCTAAATCTGACTTAACGCTTATGTAGAGATCTCCAAGCTACTGTTGGGAGAAGGCACCCATTAAATATGCAGGTGGATCCTATTTTGACTTTGGGACTTCCAGCCCAAACTTGGCACAGATGTTCCTGTGCACAACGACAGCCAATTGGCTATGGTATTCCATGTACGCGCTGCCTGCTAGCAACTTGTGCCCCACTGTTAGGTCCTGCCTGGTGTGGTAGAATCCAGTCTCTATTGATTTTGTAATTAGAGCTTGTTCCAGTGCTGCCATGATTAGTGCCTCTGTGCTGTCTTTCAGTCCAGATTTGTCCAGCCACTGGACTTTTCTCCGTCAGGCAGTTCCTCTATCTGCTTGTGGTACATGCCGTGCAGGGGTTTGTCTTTACATGATTGTTCTTGATCCTCTTCCTTCTCAGGTTATCTGAGGTATTCACTAAGCATGTCATCAGTCAGGGCTGTTTACCTGATGTATTCTTGGATCTTCAATGTTTCATCCCGGGTAGTGGCTCTGACACTCACTAGCTCTCGGCCTCCTTCTTTTCACTTAGTGTACAATCAGAATGTGCTGGATCTGGGGTGAAACCCTTCATGCATTGTGAAGAGCTTCCTTGTCTTGATGCCAGTGGTTTCCATCTCCTCCTTTGGTTAGCTTATTATCCCAGCAGGGCCTGGATCTTGTTCTTCCCATTCAGCTGATCTTACTTGTTGCAGGTATTTGGTGGTTGCTGCTTTCCTTGTGGCATCTTCATGATTCCCATTTGTACCCAAGGTATAGATTTTGTAGGTCCTTTGACAACCTTTCAATAGATGTAAAACTTGTAAAACTTTTTAGATGGATGGTAGTAGAGGGATAGATAGGTGAATGGATGGATGAGTGGGTGGAGGCAGGCAGGCAGGCAGCAGGCGGGTAGTTGAAAGGACAACAAATCCAATAATCCAGAAAAATGGTTTGTAGGCAAAGTGGTTAAAAAAAGCTACAAATACATCCAAAGTGTGATGAAAGTAAACTAAATATATCCAAATTTGAAGGCTTTGTAAAGCTTGTAAAGAACTATATGCCACCAATCTCCAAACAAGTTCCTTTGTTCTCTGCTTCTTAAGTCAAAGGTGAGCGGCATATTGTCCATACTGGCTTTTGCAGCTTTGGGTTGCTGACCTACTACCAGCAAGCAGATTTTTTGACAGGTCTCTCAAGGTGGTTTGTTTTGGTCTGAAGTCGTACACTGTGAACAAAGCCTTTAGAATTAGTGAGGGCTTCTGTAACTTTGGCCAACATCCACAATCCTCTTGGTGCCATGGAATACAATTGTAGTCTCCTTGTTAAAAGTTTCGTTTGACACGAGTCCACTTTTGCAGCATCTTTCGAAGGGGAAGATATTCTTGAATCCAACGTCTCCAGAATAGATCGGCAATGTACTAAACTTGCCTCCAACTGCGCCTCACATACAAATCCTAGTTTACAAACAACCCTGGAGGTAGGATAGGCTGAACATTAACCTGTAAGAGGTGGTTAGGTGTTAGTGGCCTCAAAATCCTTGGGATCATCAGACATAGTTGTGACTGGGCGGCTGTTAAGAATGGCCTCAATCTCACATCACTGTCTAAAGGCCTTTATCATCCAGATACTGTTGGCTGGTCACAGACTGCAGCATTCTCTTGACCATGCAAATAAGTCTCTCCCATATCCCTCCATGATGTGCACCATGAGGAGGATTAAAGGTCCATTTAATTCCCTTTTGGAGTAGACTTTGTACTCTCTGTTGTAAGTTCCAAGATTTCAAAGCTTCTTTCAGTTGCTTTTCAGCTGAGACCAGGTTTGTTCCATTGTCAGATCGCACCTCAGACACTGGCCCTCTCCTAGCAATGAAACGTCTAAATGCATGAATGCGGGAGTCAGTATCAAGTGACTTGCAACTTCCAGGTGTTTAGCACAGATGGAAAGACATGTAAAAATCACTCCAAAGCGTTTCACAAAGCTACGACCTCGTTTTACTTCCAATGGCCCAAAATAATCAACCCCTACCTGGGTAAAGGTCGGTAGGTCAGGGGTCAGCCTGTCCACAGGGAGATCTGCCATTTTTTGGTTCCCAGCACTTGAATTGGCTCTTCTGCATGTAGTGCACTCATGAATTACCTTTCTTGCTAGAGCATTGGCACAGGGAATCCAATATCTTTGCCTAAGCTTGCAGAGCATAAAATTCCTTCCACTGTGCCCAATTTCTTGATGGATGTGGTGAAGTAACCATTTGGAAACATTATGGTCCTTAGGTAGAAATGCAGGATGCCAGAGTTAAGGAAAGGGTCTAGCCTGTAAATGGGGCTGTTCCTGCTTACATAATGCATGCCTTTTCATAGGTAAGTCGCCTCTTGTGGAAATCCCTGTCTCTGGCAATACTGCACAATAGCCATCTCTGCATCTTCCATATCATTGATAGCACATACTGACCAGTTTTCTCTTGTTACCATTTGGCTGCTTTGATCCATCCCTGTCTGGCGTTTCTTAGCCAGTCGCAAAAGAATGAAAAGAATGCCACTACTTTCTTCAGCTTTGTCCGTAGTGAGAAGTAATTTATCAGTTAAGTAGATATTTTTTATAGCTACATTCACTGTGGCAACCTTTCTTAATTCAGGATCATTTGGTGAGCGGTTCAGACGGAGGATGTGGCCAGCAATCTTGATATCTTCAAGAAATCTGGGCCACTGATCCAGATCTGTTTTTTCAGAAAGGTGTCAATGTGCAGTCCCCAAGAGGCACAATCAGAAGGGTTCAATTTTGTGTATTTCCACTGAGACACCTCTGATGTACTTTGGATGACGTTAAGGTGGCTATGAAGGTTTGAAATCTTCTGCTTTCATTCGGTATGTACCTCTGCGGCAGTAAGCTCCATCCTTGGCATCATCAGTTTCAATGGGGCAACACGGGCCTTTCCCATTAGAAAGGTGAAATGTACCCTGTGGCTGCTACTTGTCAGCCTACTGTAAGAGAATGTGCCGTACACAATGTCACGCGTATCACAGAAGTGGTGCATCTGGGCTGTTCTGACAATTCCAAAGTTGTCTGGGATGAAACAGCGACTGACCTTGAACTCCCTCACTCTTGGAAAATCCACCATTGTTTCCAGGGCTGAACATGGATCTCTGGCAACTCCTCATCCCATCCAATGTTCTGCCTGCATAACTCCTGTAGAATGAATTTTGGAGGAAAGGTAATGGGTGAAAGGAATCCAAGTGGATCATATATTGAGCTGACCGTGAAGAGAATTCCATGCCTGCTGGTTGGACACTCTTGGTTGAAAACCTGAAATTTGAAGGGATCTTCCTTGAAACACCATTGCACACCCAGCTCTCTTTCCATGGGCAGATCCTTTATGTTACTAATCCATTTGGTCAATTTAAACTCTCCAGTTGCACAGAGTAACTTCAACTAATTGCAGAGCTTGATGGCATGGTTTTGTGTGTCAACAGCCTTCATCAAGTCATCTGTATAAAAAGTTATTCTTAACTGTACTTGTTGATTCAGCTGAGAAGCACCCTCAGAAGAACACTTCCGCTGTCTTGCGCCAAAAAGAAGCACAAACATCCTGTATTCTTTTAGAGGCTGTGATATCCCCATCTGGTCACCAGAGGAAACACAAGAAGTTGACATGACAAGGTGAGACTTTCACTTGATGGTACATTTTCTCCACATCTGCCATGATGGCAAGTTTGCCTTGACGAAAGCGAACTAAAACATAAAAACCTAAGCTTCGGACCTTGAAGCAGCTCCATATTTAGTGAAGTCCCCAGGTAACCTGCAGAGCAGTCAAATACCACACGTAAGTTCCTCAACTTTGGGTGAAATACACCATGATGGGAAATGTACCACACCTTTCCATTTTCTTGAGTCAACTGGTCTTGGGGTACAAGACCACTAGATATGACTGTTTCTATAAAGGCCCTGTATTCCTTGTGAAAGTCACTGTTCCACTGAAACTTTCTTTTTAACGAAAATGTCCTTTGTTCTGTCAGGGGACGATTGTTTGGCATTATAAGGTTATCCTTCTTAAATGGTAAGAGCAACTGATAATGTTCATTGACCATCTCAGCAGAGCTGTCCATAATCTGCACGAATTTACAGTCCTGCACTGACATTTGTTTCCTTTCATCAACTATTATATTGTTGGATCAAAATCTCAATCAATTAATCAACAGAAACACATACATGTGAACATGCCTCTGACCTTGCTTGTTGATGCATGCATCTTCACAATGGAGAAGTCCATTCACCACCCAACCTAGAAGTGTCTTGTTCGCAAAAGATCCATTATCCTGACTATTAATGATTCTCCAAGGCTCCATTAATTTGGGTGCATTTATACCTATAAGGAGGTCAACCTCTGCATCAATACTTGAAAAAACTGGAATTTCATTCTGAGTGTAAGTTTCTGGTAGTTCTATAAAATCTTTTCCTTCCAGTGCACAAACTTCCAGGCCCCTTACGAAGCTGTTAACTGCTTTCTTTTGCCCCATTGTGCGGAGAAGAATTGTTTGTTGTTTGCCCTGCACTCAACCTTCTTCTAAGCTTCTGTGTGCAAAATGTTGCAGAGCTTCCTGGGTCAAGGAAATCGTATGTGGTTGGAGGTCTTCAGTTTCACTTGGACGGGGACAATTGAAAGAGTGCAGTGCTTATCACTGCTGTCAAATGCCTCTGCCTTCAGCGAAATTCGCCTGCTGTTCACCATCTTTCCAGGATCTTTGCCCAAATCACCTGAAGAAATTTGGCCCTTGGCTTCATTCTGGGGTTGGGATGGGGTTTGAAACACACTGAACATTTTTGCCTGGTTTTGCAATTCCAACTCATGTGCCCTTTAACCAGCCAACCAAAACAATACATTTTGTCTTAAAGAGATCAACTCTCGCATTACGAGACCTTTCTAGCAATTGTTGACATGACACAATCTCATGTTCACAAGTACATACAGGACCGAGTTTGGTCAGACTGGACACTTTGGACACATGCATAGCATTCTCTGCAGTAGAATGTTCTGCAGTGTTCTCAGGTACCACTGCTACAGTTGTTGCAAAGCTTGTATGAATGGTCTGAAATTGAGAGGTTCTCCATTGAATACAGTCAAGTCTCTAACTGGAAGAGAATTCATCCTATGCTGCTGCACAATAAGATCAGGTATCTCACCTGTGTTTCTGTGAGGATGTGGGGAAGTGCTGGCAGTGGCTTGACTGGTCTGATTCAGCTGCATTGTTGGGACATGCCTGTCAGATCTCCATGGCCTTGCATCCTGTACTAAGGCTCTTTGCGATGATGTTCTGGGAACAACAGAAATTTGGACATATTCCACATGTGATGGTTCTGGATGAAGATCTCCCTTGACCCTTTCATACTGACTCTCCAAATATACGTTAATGCCATCTCCTATTTCCAAAAGTTCTGTTGAGTTTGGAGCTCATTTGTTGAGCATCAATTCTTTGCAAAACTTGTATTTTAGCATCCGTTGCAGCCAAATCTGTTTTAAGATCAACTCTTTCCATTGCATTTTGAACAGTTTTTTGTAAAGTGCTGCAGTACGTTGCAGGAGGGCTGCCCTTTCAGCTTCAGCCTTTAGACGGGCAGAAGAGACTGATGATGATTTGGAAGCAATACTGGCAGAACATGCAGGTCCTTTTCTACTGGCTGACACGTTGGATATGCTGTCTAGAGGAGTAACCGCAGGCTGTGATTCATTTTGAGCACCTTTGCACATGTTTACCTCCTTTAGAAATCTTCATCAAGTAGCATATGCAAAAATGATCATTAAATTCATTTAATGCCACCAATAGCAAGTTTAAGTTCAGCAATATGGCACTCCCATAATGAAAAAAAAAGAAAAAACTGCTTCAATTCCAAAGATTTAACTCGAACCCTTCAATTGCTTCAATTGTAGTCAACAAAGGATTCCATGCTTCCCAAAAATTGAAACAAAGCAAAGTTCTTTACCTTATGTTGTGCCACATTTCCTAATGGATTTTGGTAGCTCATTTGACAAGATTTCAATAGATGTAAAACATGTACCTTTTTTAGAGGGATGGTAGTAGAGGGCCAGATAGGTGAATGGATGGGTGGGTGGAGGCAGGCAGGCAGGCAGGCAGGCAGGCAGGCAGGTAGTTGAAAAGACAACAAAAAATGTTCCAAACAAATCCAAAAATCCAGAAAAATGGTTAGTAAGCAAAGTGGTTAAAAAAGGTACAAGTATATCCAAAGTGTGATGAAAGTAAACTAAATATATCCAAATTTGAAGGCTTTGTAAAGTTATATAAAGAACTATATGCCACCAATCTCCAAACAAGTTCCTTTGTTCTCTGCTTCAAAGGTGAGCAGCGGCCATCTTAACTTCAAGGCTCTATCCAACCCTGTCAAACTAAGAGTCCATTCAAAATAAGGCTACAACTAATGGGATACGGGTGATCCTGTAGCACATATTACTATTTAAGTTTAAACTCTTACAATACTGTCCTCAATGTCTACTATGTTGCCTTCTGGAAGTGTGATACCCTCAGCTCTGTTGACTTTCACCCTTTTTGTTACCATACACTTATCCAGTTCGAATTACATTCCAATGTCATTGCTGTAGATCCTGGTGGTGTAGATCAGTGACTGAAGTTTGCTTCATTCTGTAGTCTGTATCCATAGGTTCAGGCCTATGGAGAACAGCAGCACTGACAGCTGAAGTTTATTTTAACAGTTAGAGATAGAATATCAAAAAGAAAATTCAGAAAATGTCATTATATAAAATATATAAATTGATCACTGATATTTATTGAGTAAAGTAAGTATTTGATCCACTACCATATACCATAACCCTAACCCTACCATATTCCTCATTTCAACTCGTCACTCACATTAAAAACAGCTGTCTCAACTAGTCACCTGTCCACAGACTCAATAAATTAATCAATCAATCAGACTCTGACCTCTCCACCCTGGGCAAGATCAAAGAGCTATCTGAGGATGCCAAGAAGCTGGGTATGAAGAAGACAACTGTTGGTGCAATTGTTCGAAAATGGAAGAAACACAAAATGACTATCAATCAATCTCGGTCTGGAGCTCCACATAATATCTAACCTTGTGGGCTGAGGATGAACATGAGACATGGTGGAGGTACATTATAGGAGCCACATGGAGGAGCAGAGGTTCTACTCCAAGTCTCTCCCGAATAACTGAACTCCTCAACCTATCTCTAAAGGAGAGTCCAGTCACCCTACGAAGAAAACTCATTTCTGACGCTTTTCTTATTTTCTTATTTCTTATTCTTTTGGTCACTACCCACAGCTCGTGGCTATAGGTGAGGATAGGAACTTAGATTGACCGGTAAATTAATAGCCTCACCTTTTGGCTCAGCTCTCTCTTCACCACGACAGAACACTGAAGATACTGATCCATCTGTCAACCTCTCATTCCATTCTCCCCTCACTCGTTAACAAGATCTCAAGATACTTGAACTCCTCCACTTGAGGCAGCACTATGTTCCACAGCTCCGCCTCTCTCTTCACCCAAGTGTCCAAAACATCGCAGGTCGCAGATCAGATGACATGATTACAAAATTGATAATTGAGCATCCTGGCGCCAAGTGGACAAACCATGACCAGCACAGAAGTCCAATAACTGAACACCACACAGGTTCAGATCGGGGAGGCCATTCCTCCCCATCACCCCCCTCCAGGTTTCACTGTTATTGCCAACGTGTGCGTTGAAGTCTCCCAACAGGACAATAGAGTCCCCAGGAAGGCCGGGTACTCCGAGCTGCCATTCGGCCATTTGGCCAACCTGTAGGTGCAAAGAAGCAACCCTCTCGCCCTGCGGGAACAACCCCAACATGCAGGCCTTGAGCTGGGGGGCAAGAAGCAAGCCCACTTAAGAGTGGTACAAAATCCAACCTCTCTCAAGAGGAGTGGTCCCGGAGCCCACACTTTGTGTATAGGAGAGCCCGACTGTATCTAGCCGGTGCCTCTCAACCTCCCACACCAGTTCAGGCTCCTTACCCGCCAGAGAGGTAATATTCCATGTCCCAAGAGACAGTTTCGGTAGCCAAGGGACGTTACACCAGAGCTCCCGCCTTTGGCGACCACCCAAAACACATGGCACCTGACCCCTACAACCTCTCCTGCAGGTGGTGGGCCCACAGGATTTGTTTCAGAAAATTTGTTCAGCTCATGCAAAATGGGAGCAAAACCAAAAGTGTTGCGTTTATATTTTTGTCCAGTGTAATAAAAAACAAACAATGTAATCAAAATAGATTAGTACAAGACATCAAAGACATTAAGTTAAGTGCATTAAGTTAACATTTGTTTTGAGGATGAGAAGACATGCAATGTTCTTATTGGTGTCCCTAGAGTATAAAACAGTATTCACTGGCCTGAGTGACAGATCCCCAGGGAAGCAACAAGCCAATATTCCATATAAGCTAATGCAACAGCAGCTTTTATTGTCTACCAAAATACTCTTGTAATCTATGATTGGTTACTTCCTGTCCTCAGGTATCACTGACAGGTCACAAGCAACTGATCATTCCCTGGGGAACTGTTGGGCTATTGGGCTTCTCCATCTTCCTGGACAGTGAAGATTACACTTAATCAGTGAAGTGCTCAGCTGTAGATGCAATGGATCCTATGGTCCAAAGCAGAGCAGAGAATCAGTATCTATGCTCAGGAGTTATTATATCTTCACCCAGTGCTACTTCATTAGGTACATTATACATACACATTATTATAAACAGTGACAAATTGCCTCAAGATTTTTGTTCAATCAAGAGTCAGAATGGACCAACACATGTTCTAGACCTAATCTAAATCTAAAATCTATAAACCTAATCAACATAATGGTAGATCACACTGAATGTAAAGCCAGTGTCTTTGATCTAAAGTTTATTTTAATGATCTCTAATCAGAAGTTTAAGTTCTTTATACCAAAATATTACTTGTAACCACAAAAGGTTAATACGTAATTGCACTATTATCATTTACAAACCCCTGGGTCCTTTCCTCCTTGAGGAATCAGATCTTACATCACTAATTTCATCATCAAACTCATGTACATGCATCTTAGATTCCTTACCAACGC
>JBBIGC010175032.1:0-15139 GCA_037576955.1 Lepidarchus adonis
GATTTGTATTTAGTGATGGTAGATTTGTATTTAGTGATGATAGATTTGTATTTAGTGATGGTAGATTTGTATTTAGTGATGATAGATTTGTATTTAGTGATGGTAGATTTGTAGGACAATGCAGGTGTTTGACATACAACTGGCATATAACATTTTATCAACATTTAAAATGCTTTAAAATTAGTCACATTAATAACAGAATATTGAGTCACCTAAACATTGTGCTTCTCCAGGGTGACATGAATTGGTTTAAAATGTTTGTCAAATATGACATCTGCCTAGTGCTGATACAATTTTTTTTCAGGAAAACACCTACTGACACCAATATGATTCTGGTATTATCTGGTATTATTATCATAAATTCTTAAAACTATATGTTCTCTGAATGCCTTTCCCTTTTATAATTACATTTAATGTTTGATGCTTATCATGTCATTCACATTCAGATCCCGCAAAGTGTTGAAGATGTGGCAGTTCATGGACCAAGGGGATATTGAGACCATGAGAAGCCTAAAGGATGCCATGGCCCAACACGAGTCCTCATCCGAGTACAGGAAAGTGGTGAAGCGTGCCCTCAACATTCCTGGTTGTAAAGTGGTGCCTTTTTGTGGGGTATTCCTCAAGGAACTCAGCGACGCTCTTGATGGAACAGCCACGCTGATAGGCTTGCATCGTCCTTTTGATTCTCAAGAGGACTGTCTTGATGTGAGCCTGGAAATCTCTGCATTATTTTTACAACCATTACAAGTTCATCTTTATTAAATTGATGCTTGCATGAGCTGTAAGCATTATAAACATTTTATGGCTGACTGCAGCATGGTGATGATTTTCATTTGTTCACAAACTTTATATTTTTTCCAAACCAATAATAAAATGCACTTTGCCATAAGCCTCATTTAGCACAGTTACCCCATCATAAAAGAGGGATAAATACTTGTAGTCTATGTGAAAAATGGTAGTTTGTCCCTAATTTAGTTCCTCTTTTTTTATTCCATCTAGTTTGTATCCGATTACAATGGTCAGCAACACTTTCTGCAAAGGGTTGGAGGTGACGGGCTGCACAGTTCAGAGAAGGAGGCGACCGTGAGCAACATCCTGCAGACCATCCGCAGCTGCAACCGCAGCCTAGAAGCAGAGGAATTAGAGGAAAATACTCCAGAGCCTCGCACTTCCTTTCTCAAGAGCTCTTTCAAAGACAAGAGCAGGAACCAGTGAGTGTGTTTGTATGTGCATGTATGTACATATGTACAGTTGTGCTCATAGGTTTACATACCTTGACAGAATTTATGATCTCTTGGCAATATGAATGATAACACAAAACTTCTTTTACTCATGGTCAGTGTTTGGCTGAAGCCATTTGTTGCCAAACAACTGTGTTTTTTCTTTTAAAATCATAATGACAACAGAATTTACCCAAATGACCCTGATCAAAAGTTTACATACTCTATGATTTGGCCTGAAAACATGCACACAGCTTGACACAAACAGGTTTGAATGGTTATTAAAGGAAACCATCTTCACCTGTGATTTGCTTTGCATTAGTGAGTGTGTATGAAAGATTAGTTTCTGGACTCCTGACAGACCTTTGCATCATTCATCCAGTGCTGCACTGATGTTTTTGGGTTTTCAAGTCATGGGGAATGGAAAAGATTTGTCAAATAATTGAAAAAAATAGTTAAACTATATAAAACGGGAAAGGGATATAAGACAACATCAAAAGAATTGAGAATCTGCAGTGTTCAAACTTGCAGAATTGTTTGGGATGCAAAGAAAAACCCACAAATAACTTCAGGTGAAATACAGGACTCTCTGAAAAAATGTGGTGGCTGTTTCAAGATGTCACAAAGTATCCCGCTTACAATATGTCAAACAGCACAGAGAAAAGCCCCAAACCTTCTGGCACAAAGTCATTTTGAGTTATGAGACTAAAATGTAACTTTTTGGCCACAACCATAAACGCTACATTTGTTGAGGAGTCAACTAGGCGCATGATTAAAGGTTCACCATTCCTACCGTGAAACACGGTGGTGGATCACTGATGTTTTAGGGATGTGTGAGCTACAAAGGCACGGTTAATTTGGTTAGAATTGATGGCAAGGTAAATGCAGTAGTTTATCAAAAAAATACTGGATTTTTTTTATTGGATTTAATTAGCCTGGAAGCTGTGCATGGACGTACTTGGACATTCCAACATGGCAATGGCAATTTTGCTACTGCAAAATAAAGTGAAGGCTCTGGAGGAGCCATCTCAGTTCTTCTGTCCTCAATATCATTGAGTCATTCTGGGGAGACCTCAAGCGTGCAGTTAATTATTTTTTTAAAGGAGAACAAGAATTACAGAAACTGGAGGCTTTTTGCTGGGAAGAATTGGCAGCTTTACCATCTGATAAGATGGTACATGGTATTAAGGACTGGGTATGAAAACTTTTGATCAGGGTCATTTGGGTAGTTTGTATTGTGATTAAGATTTAAAAAGAGTAAACACAGTTGATTGATAATAAATGGCTTCGGCCAAACACTAACCATGAGTGAAAGAATTATTCATATTCTCTGAAGAATGTTTTAAAAATAATAAACTCAGTCAGGGTATGTAAACTTATGAGCACAACTGTATTTATGTTTGTTCGTGTGTGTGTGTGTGTGTGTGTGTGTGTGTGTACCTGTGTGTGTACCTTTGGAAAACATGAGCAAAAATTCTACTTTCAGTTATTTTTATGTAATAAAAAAAAATCCTTTCAGAAAATATTTTCCTCAATATCTCTGGAAGGCTCTGTAATAGTCCATGTCCATTTACCTTCATGTTCTGTCATTGTGGGATTGTTTTTATTGAAGGACAAATATAAAAATAGGAACATGCTGTATGTGCTGCTTCTTGCCCATTTTATTAAAAGTCACAAATGTAAAATGCATTTATAAGGGAATCTCTCTTCAGCAAATGTGCAAATGTTTAGTTTATTGTTTATTCATAAGAAAGCAGCATAATGTCCTGAGATGGAAGAAAACTATGGGGTTGGTCTCTGCTTGTCCTCAAGACAGCACTTGTGTGTCTTGGGAAGGAAAGAATCCATACTGGTTATAGATGTGGTGTCAGATTGGAGGTTTGCCTGGATTTTGTCATCGACTATCCCAGTCTGTTGAAATATCAGGAGAGGCTCTTAATCTTCAGGTGTAGCTGTGAGGACAGCCTTATCCTGCTGTCTGGGAACTCTGCTGGACATCTTTATTTTCAATTGGCCTTTGTTTCCTGAAGAGCCGCTGAGTGAAAAGAAGTGATAACAGTATCAATAGTGAATTACATTTACAGTAGTACATTTAGGCATGTCAAAATAGCTCAACTAAGTAACAATACAATTATAACTGTCAGGTGAATAAAATAAAAAAATATAGACAATATAAAAATATAAGTAGAAACCTGAGTAACAGTGTAGGTGAGTGTAGAAAGTGACATAGTGAGGTTTGAGGTTTTGCTTTGTGATTTTGCTAGTTTTTTTAGGATTATTATCCTTTTGAAAAGTTCCTCTGGGTAAACTGGACCGATGGCTGAACATTGTCTTCAAGCTCTGAAAATGTGTCTAGTTGTTAAGACAGCAAAGCAGCCCCACATCATAACATTTCTACCAGCATGCTTCACAATAGGTATGTTGTTATCTTTGGACAGCAAAGGCACACAACTCACTAAAGTCAAATGTGTGTATACATATGCAGTTTGAAGCCAACAGTTGGCAAAAGTCTATGATGAAACTCTAAGCTTCTTGGAGACTACAGCTTGCATCGAATTGTCTGCTCTTGAGCTAAGTTGCTGGGGTAGCTAGTCCTGGTCAAGCTGGAATTTGTTTTAAAGCCCTTGCCAGACTGAGTTTTTTTCACCCTGAAGAACTAATAGAGTTAGATTTTGGAATGATGGACCACACCCTTTAATAGCAAAGAGGACACTATATCGTTGATGTCAGGTTTATATAAGTCAGGTTTCACCTGCAAGAAATTCCAATGCATGGCACAAAATCTGATTAAAACATCTGATTAAAATTTTATTTGAAAATGTGATAAAAGTAAGGGTGAACTTATTTTTTTAATGTGATATCTGTTTTTTTATTCAAAATATTAAAATGATTGAAAATTGTAAAATGTTTGGTTGTTCAAATATATTGAAAAATATCAATTTAATTGGCTATGCAAATTATTTCAAATGTTTGGGTGAAAAGCTTCCTAGAATTCTTAACAATTCTGTTAGTTAACTCCTGTTTTAGTTTTGGCTTGTTTGTCTTAAGCAAAAAGATATGCTTTATGCTTTTTCTTTACAAATTTCCATCTATTATCTTTTCTCATTCACCTCATGCTTTGCCTCTAGGTGTTGTTAGAATAATGACAATACCTACGATATGGAAGCAGTAGCATAATTTGTGTTGAAAATTTGATTCTTTAGTTTTGAATTGGCACTACAAGACTAGTATAGCTATCAGTGAAAACTAATACCTATCCAGTAACTACTGTGTGAAAATCACAACATGCATGTATTACATTATTTCAAGTTTGAAAAAAATGTGTATCGTATTTCCCCAACTATAGGCCTCAGCTGATACATTGATTTTGCAAACCTGGTATTGGGTGCGGCTTGCTCAAATGGGGTGTCCTATCTAAAAACATGAAAAGACATTAGCTAAAAGTATAATTCAGTGCACATAGAGATGACAAATGATTAGTTGATTAATTAATTTAAATGTACTGTTTAATGTTTAAAGCAAATCAAAATATCCGTGATAAGTCAGTATAAAACACGGAACATGTAAAGAGTCGTTGCTTACCTCCATTTTCCATTGGAAACCAGAAACAAACATTGTTTGCCGAAACTAGCATTGGTTAGCAGTTAGCATAGCCGTCATGGTAACATGCAGACTCTCTGTGTGTAAAATACGCAGTGTATGATTAGTTTTACTAAGTATAACCTCACAATCTGGTTGTCATATATGATGAATGAATTTGAAGACAAATAAGAGAGAAGAAGAAGAACACCATTTCTTTGTTGCTGGAATATGAAGCACTTTTGTGCATACGATGGGTTAATTAAATGGCGCTGCTGCGGTCAACCTCTCTTTTCAGCCCTTTGCTACATTACATTGTAGTATATATGTAATGCAAGCTAGAAAAAAAGCTACATTTAACAGAAATTAAAGTAACAAAAGTTTATTGCTGTTTGGGAAAAGATGAGTTTTTGGACTGGAAGGTGGGGGTACGGCAGTACAGAGGTGTCAATTCGTCTACATGTAAATTCTTCAGTATAAAATTAGCGACACTGAAATAAAACAATGATTAGGTTTACCTTTCTTCAAATCCTTCAAAATCAGATGGTAAATGTACTCAATTGCAACCTGTGCTTCTTTGCTGTTGCTAATGTCAGACTCATGTTCATCTCGGATATTGCAGATGTTGCGTGGAGCTCAAGTCTGCAGGGTAGTTCTTGCATTGTAGCATGATATTGCTAAGTTTCAGATTTTATTGATTTAATTGTTCATGCTCAGCTACAGTATAATGTTACTACCTTTTATAGAGTTGCAAAAAGCTTTCAGGGGTGTGTCAAGTTAGTTGCTTCTACTTCAGATTGGTAAATAACATGGGGCAGCTTATGTTAGAGTTTTAAAATATAAAAGAGCATTTTCTGCAGCTCCTAGAATGGGGCGGCCTATAATGTGGAATGGCCTATTGTTGGGGAAATACGGTACATTTAATCTGTTCTTGAGCTATTGCGTAGCATGAGCTGTTTCTCATTAAAGATCGGTTTTCTTCTTGATTATCTTATCCTTAATTACAGGTTTCTAGTGGGAGACCTGTTAAATACTGAAGGGGGCTTGGTGGAACAGGCCCAAGAGGTGGACCTCCAGAGCCAGGAGGAGACACATGGTGCTTTCAGCCATGGCACTGAACTCATCCCGTGGTATGTCCTCTCAATACCAGCTGACGTCCATCAGTTCCTCCTGCAGGGAGCCACAGTCATTCATTATGAGCAGGAGAGCCACCAGAGTTCTCGCTGCTTCCTCCGTCTGCAGCCGGACAACTGTTTCTTGACTTGGTCTAAACCTGCAAGCAGCTTTCCTCCTGGTGACCGGACCAAAAGCTGCTCTATTGACCCCATCCCCCACAATCAGGCAGCCATGTGTGGACTGACAGAAGGCCTCCTGGACCTTAGCATGGTGAAGGCTGTTTTCATGGGACATCCAGCCATAGATACCAACTTTGTGTGTCTGCAACACAAACTGTGTGGCTTTACTGCAGAAAGGAATGGCATCTCCTTGCTGTATGGAACACACACCACTGACAACAGGCTACTACACTTTGTGGCACCAACACACACAGCACATGAACTGTATAAAGGATTGCAAGAGCTGCTGAATGCTGTGAGAAAGATCAAGAGGTTCCCTGACCAAAGACTGCAGTGGCTTCGCAGGCAGTATGTCAGCCTTTACCAGGTACATCAACAGAACTTCTTCATCAATTTAAGACACATATCAAGTCTAACATTATTTACACCCCAGGGCAAAGCAGATTTGTTTCTTAAACAAATCCCATTTGTGTGGTCCGTTTTTACTGCATTTTCTCACAAATCTACTTTGGTTGCCATAGTAACGTGTGAGTGCATTGACTACAGGGGCAGAATGTGTGTGATCATATAGATCAGTATAAATCTTAATTAAAAAAATAAACCATTTTTTAATGCTTAGTAATGTCTTAATGCCTGAAATGATTTCTTAATTGCACTTTTATCAATTATAATGAATTTAGTAGTTAACATCAACAAAAATTCAATATGATCTTACTTAATATAATCAAACGACACCACAGATTACAAAGTGAGATATTCTACTAACAGGGTTATTAAAAGTTGCCACTCTTTTGATGTCTAAGCTGCATTTCGTCATCAAAAACCACATAAAATCTTTGATTACTGATGACAAACTGCCATGTCAAATCGTATGCCCAGAATTCAAGGAGTTGGAGAGATTTTAATCAGATTTAAGACTAACTACAAATGTGGCAATTTGACTGGAAATAGTCTCAGGTGTTTTGCTTTTCAGACTGCAAATGTATAATGGTGCCAGATGCATGTTTATGTTTGCATCATTGAGTATGATGTTTATACTGAAATAATACCTAAAGGAGCTTTGTGTATTATTGTGTATTTTAATTTGTGATGGTGCAAATTACCAATATTCACTGCATAGCACAACTCGAAGTTTACTATTGTGATTATACCACTGTTTACAATTTATAACACAATCTGATGAAAAGTTTAGTGAAAACTAAAAGGTTTTACTTATACACTGATGAAAAATTATTGTGATGCACATTTAACATTAGTGTACTATAACTGAATGCAAAAAATTTTAAATAACATTGTATTTAATGAACTGAAACTTAGAAACATTAGATTTGATGACCATGGCTAATTTAACTAATTTAAGGTGGAATATCAGCCTTTCAGATAACTCTGATTACAGTGAGAGCACTATGGTTTGTTGCTTTGCCAGGGTTGTGGCTGTTATGTTTTAAGCAGCTGGTTGTTTAAAGTACATTTTGGCAACAAAAACCAGAGGTGAGTTTAACGTAAATACATGAATACAGCCATGCAAAAAACTCCCCATTATAAAGTATGGTGTTAGATCTGTAATGTGGAGCTGTTTTTCATCATAGACCCTGGACAGCTTGTTTGGATACGGGTATCATGTACTTTGTCAAGATATTAAAGACAAGGCAAAGCAAGTCTATTTATATAACACATTATCATAAACAGAGGTCATTCAGTGTACTTTAAAGCGCATGAATGCCAGGAAGCTTAAACTGGGTTGTGTTTGGATCTTTAGTGCAAACTTGCAGCAAAGTAACCTAAACCATCCTTAAAATCATCAAATAAATAGTTGACTGACCACAGAATCATGTGGGTAATTTGTGGCATAACCAGAATTGTGGATGTCAGATTGTTCAAATGAATAGTCCCACATTCATTGCTATATGTGCTCTAGTCTCAATTAGCTGCTGCTCTGCTATATCTCTGCGATATCATTGTGTTAAATGGTTAATAACCTGACTAAAAAGGAAATGTGCAATACATTTTTCCTTTTATACAGATTTATTTGCTCACATTTGCCAAAAATGGATTTTGTTGCCATTTGTATTGTAGACTGTTTAACTGTGTGAGATAACATCATAACCACCTAGTACCATCCTTGAAACCACCTTGGATGTCATGGCAACACCCTTGCAGTTACATTACCACAAAATACTCTAGCCGCCACTCAGGAATAGCAACTTACCTACCACCTAATAAATGCAGTGGCCACATAGCTAGGCCATAGCCACTGACTGGAATTCCTTGGAGACCTTCTAGCAACATCATACCAAGAAGATACCTGAAGATACCATAACATCTGATTAGCAGCACAATTGCCACTTTGAACAACATATCAATCACTTTCCTCGCACATGATATAGTACTAGCATGTCTTTCATTCTTTTTTTTTCTTCTCTTTTTTTTTACAATTTAAACAACCCACTTTAACCAATAACTATATTATTACCCCAGTTTTCAAAAATTCAAAAGTTTTCAAGCTTTAGTTTTGTCAAGCCAGCTTTCACCTACTACTTTTAATGTGATTACATTATTCCCTACTTTTTTGTTTAAACAACTTTCTCAGATAATTTCCATTTGTGTCTAAACATGACATGAACATGACAGAATATGTTTACAGTGTTATCTTTTTCTTACATATTGAATTATCTCTTAATTATAAACATAAACATGGTATTACACTCTCTCTCTCTCTCTCTCCCCCTCCCTCCTTCTACACCTCTCGTTCCCCCTCTACTCCTCTCTTTCTCTCTCTAGGAAGATGGTAAGTTTGAAGGGCCGACGTTAGCGCAGGCCATTGAGCTGTTTGGAGGCCGACGCTGGAATATGAGCACGGGCACCCCCAACTTCACCAGCAGGAGTACAGAGAAGACCCCTACTCAGAAAAACCACCCAACGAGCAACTCTAACACCAAGAAGAAGAAGAAGACCCTCGTCAGGGTAAGCAGTTATGCTGAATACACCAGTGAGACTCGTGCTTGTCTGTTAGTCCATTGGAGAATAATGTATTGTTTGATATGGACAGGGAGACAGCGGGGATGGAACCGATGATGAGATGATCTCACGCAAAACTAAAAGCTGCAAGGAAACTCTGGTCAGGAGGTCCTCAGATCCTTCAGACAGCTTGGAGCAAGAAGAAAATGGTTAGGGTGACCAGCTTTTATATTTGGGGGAAATTTGAATAGATTGACTTATTTGTAAATGTAGATGTCACATAAATGTTTTAGATTATTTGTTTTTTCTTTATTTTTTTCATTTGTTTTTCATTTTTGAGTGTGAGACATACAGTGGAGGAAATCATTATTTGACCCCTCGCTGATTTTGTAAGCTTGCCCACTGACAAAGAAATGAACAGTCTATCATTTTTATAATTTCTTTTAAAATCCAGAAAATCACACTATATAAAATATATAAATTGATTTGCATTTCATTGAGTGAAATAAGTATTTGATCCCCTACTAACCATTAAAAGTTCTGGCTCCCATAGACCATTTAGATACTTCTAATTTTAATCTGTCACCCACATTAAAGACACCTTTTAACTTTTAAAATAAACCTCCCATTAAAAGTATAGACTGAAAATTTCTTTGTCAGTGGGCAAGTAGTGTAATGTGCCAGTGATCTTATGTGGACCTATAGTTTCATTATAAGGTAAAGTAATGGTTTCTGTATTGCATATATCTATAGAGGACTCCATCGCATTTGGCAGCCCTGGAGCCTTCTACTTATCTAGCATCAAATCCCAATCCCCTGGAACCTCCATCTCTTGTTCACCTTCTTCCTCCACAACAAACATCACTACCCCAACCCGACCTCACTCCTCCCCCATTCTCACCTGCAACTTCAAAAACCAAACTGGGTAAGGTTATTAAACTAATTAAAATGCCATAATACACTGTAGTGTTTACCATTCTTCAGATTTATGTCTTTACAGCAATGATCTTTTGTTTTGGATCAGTCATTTTTTCTTGTTGACACTTTGAAATGCATCAGTACTTAATATTATGTTATAGTAATATGATACGTTATTTCCATAGCACTTTTCATGCAAAGCGCATATAAAGTAATAAATAGACAGCACAATATACGCAATCATAAATTGCAACAAAAAAACAAACACACAATTGAATGCAAAATATAAAAGAATGGAAAACATTTGTGAATAAACAATAAAAACAGAAAATTCATAAAAACAAAATGTCATTTCAAATTGCCAACTGAGCATTCCTATTCTGATATTTATAGATAGGTTTTTCCATAGTTTAAGTGCATAGTGGATGAGGACAACTTCTCTAATTAAATTACTGGTGACTTCTGAAATGTTTGAAAAAACTTAATAGAATGTGCTCCGTTAGGGACCTACAGTGGCAGAGAATGGATGATGTAAGATGATGCTAAATAATTAAGAAATTGGTATTCAAATAAAAGAAGTTTTATTTTCTCTTGGAAATACATATACCGATATAACCCTTTTTTACAATGCAGATTAGGATTTATGGTGCATAAACTCACTGAATTTTTGTATGGAATCTGAGTTAAAATTCAATTTAATTCCATTCAGTTCAGTTTTATTTATATAGCACTTTTTACAACAGATGTCACAAAGCAGCTTCACAGGGTCCGGGTCCGAACCCCTAATGAGCAAGCCAAGGCGATGGAGGCAAAATATGATCAACAAATCTAAATGAGAGGAAAACAATCAAAGTAAAAATCAAACGTTATGACAAATTGTCTTAAAACTAAATTAAATTAGCTTTAAAAGGCTAAAATATAATGTGATAAGCTAAAGTAAAATGTGAAGCTAGCAGTGGCTAGGCTAACATTTCAAGGACAAAGGTAAGCATATGTTGAGAGAATGTGCAGACCAAATATGGAAATGTTCTTAACTGGGTGGACGCATGCATGACGTGCCGGCATTAATCAAAAAAATTGAGGTTTTCTCATAAAAGCTCCAACCAGTTGGGTGGGACTTTTGTGATTCGTGAAGGTAGGACACTCGGTCATGCCTTCCCTCACCCAACGCTACGGGCTCTTTGGAGAAAACCTCTGTCTAACATGGTGTTTCATCTGTTGAATGTACTGCTGAGAAATTGTAAGTAAATATTCTTCTGTTTTTAACATGAAAATGCTCTTCTTTGTGTGGAAAATCGTTATTTAGATAAAAGATTACTTATGCCAAGACTACCCGCAACCATATTCAGAAGGGTCTGGATATGGCGTAGTCCTCTGGCTTAGGAACTCGCCTCTGGTGTGTGCAAACGGGGTTCGATCCTAACCTGCATTGACATTTATGTATGTAGAAAAATACTAGGCAGTGGCATTTTGAGCGTTTTTATTTATGTTTTATAAGACACCATCTGTTTTTGCTCTCAGTATAAGTTTGTCTCTCTTCAGATCATGGAGCAGCAGAAGCTGGCATGGACGGGGAAAAGGCTCTTCCTGTGGCTTTCAGAACCTCATGCTGTCAGACAGCATAATGAGCTTCATCGAGTTTGTTGAGCTCTTCAAGTCATTCAGGTGCTAAACATGTTTTGTTCTGGTTCTACAAAATTCATTTCCAGAGTTGTCAGATGTATTATAAACAATAATCTGTAATTTATTGGTTCTTAAACCTTAATTTAAATAGCAGAAAATGAAAAAGTACAAAGAAGATATTTTCAGTGTTTTCACTAAACAGATTGCAAGATTTTTTGTTGTTAGCCACAACTTCTTTTATGGGAATCTAACCCATTCCTTTAACAATTAGGCCACAATTCACCTGCTTATCATGGAATGTTTCACAATAGTCTAAACTTAATATTCTTAATATTTAGTTAGTACTTTTATCTGGGATTATTAAAGTTTTCTGATTATTTTGATAATAAATGAAAATGTATATATAATAAGTGCACATTTTTTTTTACATTTGCTTAAATGTACAAAATATAATTAACTTGGTCAGCCAAACCATTAAATGTATAACTTTAACTTTAACTCACTGGTCCCACATTTAACCCAACTTCTATTTCTGCAGTATCCGCAGTCGGAAGGATCTAAAGGACCTGTTTGACACCTACGCAGTACCTTGCAGTCCCTCAGGCCCAGACTCAGTCCCACTCTACACCACTTTGAGAATTGATGATAAAGTAACAGGCCTACAGCCTGATCTAGGTTTGTGCTGGTATACGCTGCTTTTTTTTTTAGATATCTAGCTGATAAAACTTTTTAATTGATAATACATTACCCACATGATTTTATATAAATAATCATAAGCACTCAGATATTTCAGTCATTTAAACCACTTTTGAATCAAAGATTTTCTGAATGTGTTTTTTAAAAAGGGAAAAGAAAACTCTTCATATGAAGGAATACACTTTATTTTGTAAAGTCTTCCCAAACCCAAAGTATTAGTTGCCAAAAATAATAAAATGAACATGTAGAAGTTTTGACAGATATGCAGTGTTTTCCGCATGTAAGATATACACTCCCCTGCCACTTTTTTAGATGTGCTTTGCTAGTACTGGTTTGAACACCCTTTTGTTTTTTAGAACTGCCTTAATTCTTCGTGATATAGATTCAACAAGATGTTACAAACATTTTTCAGAAAGTTTGGTCCAAATTGACATGATAGCTTCAGTAATCAGGTAGGCTGGTCCCAAAATGTCTCCCACACTACTACACCACCACTAGCAGCAGCCTAAACTGTTTACACCAGGCTAGATGGATCCACCTGACCCTACCCTACAGCTGAAATCCAGACTCATCAGACCAAACAACGTTTCTCCAATATTATATTGTTCATTTTTGTTGAGCCTGTTCAAGTTGCTAGAGTTTCGTGTTCTTAGCTAAAAGGAGTGTGGTTTTCTGCTTCAAGGTTGGATGTGCTGTGTGTTTAGAGATGGTATTCTGTATACCTTGGTTGTCATTAGTGATTATTTGAGTTACTGTTGCTTTCTTACCAAACCATTCTGCTCATTCTTGATATCAACAAGGCATTTTCCTCACACAGCTGTCGCTTTCTGTTCTTTCTCTGTAAATCCTAAAGATGGTTGTGTGTGAAAATTCCAGTAGATGAACAGTTTCTGACACCAACAACCATGCCATGTTCAAATTCAAAAGTTAAATACCCTTCTCATCCGATTGAAATTTACTACCTTGTCTTTACCACGAATAGATCCCTAAATTCATTGAGTTGCTGCCATGTGATTGAACAGGTATACCTAATAAAGTGGCTGGTGAGTGTATATGAAGTTATGTGGCATCAAATTCTACATCTGAATCAATATCACTGAGGATGATTGTGATTAAGAGACTTGTGTTCCATTCGCAGACCTGCTCACCCGTAATGGCTCTGACCTGGGCCTGTTTATCCGAACACGCCAGCAGATGTCTGACAGCCAAAAACAGATAACTGATGCCATTGCTGCTGCTAGCATTGTGACCAATGGCACAGGTGTGGAGAATGCATCTCTTGGAGTTCTGGGTCTCGCCATCCCTCAGCTCAATGACTTCTTGGTCAACTGCCAGCAAGAGCACCTGACCTATGATGAGATCCTGAGCATCATACAAGTGAGCATGAGCCCTGCTTTCCCAGGCTACTGCATTTAAACTGCACTGAACAGAATATTGTTACTTAGTAAACATTGCTTTGCCTCTCTTTACCCTGTTTATAAATGCTCAGGACCACTACACAGGAAACCAGTATTACTGGGGTGCGGGATCATTCTTAGCCAACAGTGCCATTGTATTCTATGTGTGTGCTGCAAAGACTGGATCATCCATGGGGATATTACTGGAGTTTTAAACATCTAAATGCCAATGCTGGGCCGAGAATAGTCAACCAAGCAAAAATATACAGCCATCAGTGACCTCTGGTCAGAAACCACTTTTGAAGACCTAGATGTTGACAAACTGTGCAACATCAGATGAGTTATGCTTAATCAGCTCAAATCTGTGAGGTACTCACCCTCAGGGCTTTTATTGACTCAACCAGAAAGGGCAGAGAGAGGGGGAAAGTTGTGTTGAGACACAAGGGCGAGTGAAAGAGAGAGGGAGAGAGACCCAGGTCGGGCAGAGTGGCTGTCTCGTAACTGTGGACAAGGTTAAGGTGAGCGGGCAGGTCAGGGCAGACTGGTGTTGGCAGAAGGAGCCAGTCTGGATCAGGCTTTTGGTTGTGGCTGTGGCTCACTCGAGAGAGCGAGAGGTTAAAGAAAAAAAGGGGAATGCAGAGTTGTACGGATAAAGAGAGACAGTGATTAAGTCAGGGGCTCTGGTTTGCGGCACAACATTGGCGGTAAAGCATGGCACCCGCCGGGTTCGCATTTTGTGCTATTCACGGGCTAAACAGGGCTGAAATGAGCTGGCGGGCCATGTGCTTACCCGGGAGTCAAAACAAAGTGCTGGGCTGGTGGAAAATAAAAGCGGCCTGGTAGGCGGGGCCTGATTGGTTGACTTATGATTGTGAGTGAGAAAAGTTTTTTTTTCTGTGCTTCATTCCCAGACAGTAGATATGAGCAGGTGCAGGCGAGTGGCTATTTTCTTGTAGCTGTTGCCTGACTTGTGAAGGTCGACACACATCTGCCTTACCTGAATAATGTGTTCCTTTGTATTTCCCATGTTGAAGAGTGGTTAAGAGAAATGGCCTCTGTGTCGCATCATATTTATACCCCAGGGAAACAGGAAGTGATTAATTACTAATTAAATGTTCCTAATTCTGATCAACTTTGTAAACTACTGTAGAAATGACAGAAACACTTCAATTCTCTCCTAGGAATTGTTAGGGGTGCAAATAATTGTGGACCAGGTTATTTTACTGCTTCAGAGCATGAAGTTCACAAACAACTGTTTCAGTTCTTTGGCAATTCAGACAGCAAATGTCTAAACATTTTAAAAGCGTTATTTTATTTACATTTTTCATCACATTTAGCTGAAATCCGAAATTAAGATGCCTGTAAAGTTTTTTACCCTGACATTGGCATTGACACTGGTATTGCTTTGATGCCTGTCTTATGGCTGACACTATGCATTCTTTTGGTTTGTACA
>JBBIGC010175076.1:0-15138 GCA_037576955.1 Lepidarchus adonis
GTGTGTGTGGATTGGTGGGTGAGATGGGGGTTAATAGTGCAGTGTGTGTGGATTGCTGGGTGAGATGGGGGGTTAATAGTGCAGTGTGCTAGGGAACCGTTAGTGTGGTTTTACCAAGTCTCCTCTCCAATGCGTTCACTGCTGTGGTGGATGTTAAAGCATTAAAAAGAGCATTTCTATCTGGAGCAACATTTCCTAAAAGCTTTACTGTAATATGAGACAATTCATGCATGTTGCAGACTATTAATGAAGCACAGTGCTGTTCAATAAAACCTCTGCAGCATCATTACATGCATGAGTTCTGACTAACATCAAAATCTGAGTTATTTTACACTCAGAGGAACCGAACCCTGACATAACTTGAGGACCCCCCTGTAATTACAGTGGTGTGATTTTAATCCAGTGTGGATCTGCAGTGTATCTAGTTTAACTGTAATAATTTGAGGAGTGATTACAATCCAGTATGAATCTGCAGTATATTTAGTAGACCTAGTTGTAATGTTTTTAAGCCAGTATGAATTCAGAATGTATGTAGTTTTAGTAATTGATTCCAGTATAAATCGAGTGTCTTACATTCTGACATCAATAACTAGATAAATTTTGTACAGTCTTACGGTAATAATTGTGTAGTAATTTTAATCCAGTATGAATCTGCAGGGGTTTTTTTTTTAAACAGTCTGACAGTAATAAAAGGATTTTATTCCAGTGTCTCCGAGTGTGTTATAATTTTAATTTTAATTTTTATTCATAACCTTTTAACTGTTTAATCTAGCATAAAATTATATTATAGAACCTCCCTTAACTTACTAAATCCAGCTCAAACGGTACTTTACATATTACATTTGAAATGGCAGGCAAGAAATGCTCCCCTCCTCTTCTGCTAGAGCATTAGCTACAGATGTTAAATACCACTTGAAATAGCAGGAGTGTGAAAGGCCTCCTTACCAATGCTTTCCCTCTTTACCTGAAGATCAAAGGGGCTGGAGAGAGTCCAAAAAGCATGTGAATGAAAGATGGGAAAAGTCGATCTCCTGGAAGGGATTCTCCACTACATCTGTTGCTGCCTTCATGTGGGAGTCGTTTCTCATTCTCATGGGTCGTAACCTGGAGCAGTTTGCTCAAGCCATAGCAGACGCCCCAGAGAGGAAAGGCATCTGATGCACAAGCCCCAGACCTAAAACTTGGCAGGAATGGTCAAGAGCCGAGACGGATCCTACTGCGTCTGAGAGGCCTTGTACCGAGGCACAGCGCCAAAGCACAAGGCTTTTCAGATCTGCACCCCCGCAGACCGATGACGTGAAGCCCCAGGCTGTTACAAGAAGGCCTTGCTTGAATGGACAAAGCCCCTGTTTGGATGGATAAAACCCTTACTTGGATGGATGACGCCCCTGCTTGACTGGATGAAGCCTCTGCTTTGGATGACCCATGCCCCTGCTCGGATGGACGATGCTCCAGCTTGGTGATAAAACCTCTGTTTGGGTGAACAAAGCCCCTACTCGAAAAGATGAAGACTCTGCTTGGATTGACGAAGCTCCTGCTTGGCCAGTCAAAGCCCCGGCTTAGAAACATCTCAGCTCCTATGGTCACATGCTGGAACCTGAGAGAAAAACATACTCAAACCTGGTCCTCAAGTTAGTTTATCAAGTCTATAGTGAAGACAAGAAGGCAGTGGTTTAAATACATGATCATCATTATCAGGGTTGGGTTTAATGGTGGTGATGGTGGTAGGTACCTTACCAACCTTTTAGCTCCTGGGTTGGATAATTAACTTCTGCACTGGACTGGCCTTCTGCTACTTCGGCTGAGGCTTTGCCCGGTCTAGGACTGGTTCTGTGAGACTGAACTTGGAGGCCTTTCCAAACAAAGCAGCTTTAACATCTCAACCGCCTGAGACCGCTCTGAGTAGCTCTCGGGGGGGTTTGACCCTATTATACAAGGATCCGTTTTCAGCATGTGTTAGGCCCATTTCACACTGAATTATTGGGATTGCTTCTCCTTATGGAGATAGTCATATCTCTGCTGGGTGGGGACAGTTCCTGCATCCAGACCTCGCTTTGTCTCTGTGTGTTAAACCTCAGAGGTGGCCACTTGCCAGCTACTGGCTTTTGTGTTTTTCCCCCAAATAATGAATCTTGGGACGTGCATCATGGCTCACGCGCACCAACAACACTGCGAGGGCTAAAATGCAAGGAAAGAACAATAAAAAGAAGGTCTGGAATCTCCGTTCAGGATCGCCGTACGGGATTTGTTCCCTTGCGCTAATCAACTGTGGTTGAGGTTTTTTGTCTGAACCATAAAATCGTGCTTTATAAATATCTCCAGGCTTAGCTCAGACTGGGCAACCATGTCTGCAGGCACCCACGCCAGTGAAAAGTTTCTTTGTCCTAAGCCGGGGTTAAGACGAGAGCTTCGGTTTGGTAAACAAAGGTAATCAGGGAAAGTATTTGAACTTTTGAAAGGCTGAGGACATGTTTCTTTAGCTCATGTCAAAGGGAGGAGCATGGTGGTTAGAAAACATCTATTATGTGCTACTGCTGCTTCTGGAGAAGGCCAAACATCCAATACTGCAATGTTAGCCATTACGTTCTGAAATTTGATCAAAATGGTGCATTAGAAGTAAGTTAGATGGAACTTTTTGCATGAGCTGGGGGTGGAATAACCAGGGCTTGCTTTTAATTTATGGCTACATTTAAAGGTAAACGTTACTTTGAGATAAAGCTGACATGAAAACAAATGTGCTGCCCCATAGAAGCGTTAGGGAATAAATGAGAGCATGAGGATTCTCAGATCTTAAT
Source organism: Lepidarchus adonis (assembly GCA_037576955.1). Taxonomy (NCBI): domain Eukaryota; kingdom Metazoa; phylum Chordata; class Actinopteri; order Characiformes; family Lepidarchidae; genus Lepidarchus; species Lepidarchus adonis. The sequence continues at coordinate 2,796 of JBBIGC010175076.1, forward strand.
TGAATCAGAAGTGCTTAAGTTAGGAAGATGTGGCCTTCATTCCTGTAGGTGAAAATGCTGTTTATTTTCTCTTGGCTTCTCTTCCACAAAGTGGATTCTTTAGACGCATTGACTTTAACCCATAAGGAGGCTAGAGACTGTGAGAATTCAGCATTTGGATAAGCCATGGATCTAATACACTTGGGTGCAACATCAAGGTTGATTTAGGTAGACTGGGCGATAAACCATAGTCTTCAAATCCCAAAATCAATGTCCAAAGTCAATGTACAAGATTATTACACAGTTCCTCAGAAAGTTCTCTTGAATTGAATTGGCCATGTTCAGAGATCTGGTATTACTTTAAAAACAGTGAAATTGATGCTGCCTTTTGTATCTTTCTTATGATTTCATTATTCCGAATTGTCCATTCACGTCTGGTAACAGAAATTCATGGTTCAGTATTTATGCAGAGTATGACACACTTGAGCAGTGGTGGCAGGTTTTCAGTTTATAGAAAAGAAACGAAAAAAGGGAAACTAGGAGGGAAGGAAAGAGGAAGAGACTTTGGTGAGGAAGCATTCAAAAGAACAGAGGAGAACAGAGGAGAGAACGATGAAGAACGACGACTCCATGGGCTACTGGAGCTTTCATCCAAGGGAATGTTTGCAACGATGGCAAATAGAGTTTATGTGAAACTCCATGGTCATTTTATGCCTCAGTCCAAAATTCCTCGAGTTTGAGTTAATCTGTTGTGAACCAAGAGCTGGAATAAACTAGTTTCACACAAATTATGATCTGAAGGGTCTTGTACTTAAGTCCACCAACAAGTGTATTAAACAGGCTGAGGAAGCTGCAGGTAACCTGACAATTTCTACACAACACAGATTTAAAGTTTGCAAAAAGGCAGTAGAAGCCACAATATGAAAATCATATTACAATGAAAATTTTTGCACTATTTTGCCAAGAAAACATATATTAAGCAGGATAGTATGTATAGAAAATGTATAATGTATAGTATGTCATTCATAATCAAAACTACCCCCTTTAGCACTGTCCTACAAATCCTCTTGTCTAATGACCGATGGGGAGGTTTTTTGTAGATCCCATTTTTATAGATTTTTCAAAAAATTTGCATTAATACCAAAAACATAACCATCTGCACTTCTGAAACATCTAATGGATTTCCATCCCACCCTTTTCCTAGTTTGGACCAGATATTGTGTTTAAGACTTTGTCTCAGAACTGTGGAACAAACCCTTGAATGTTTTGCATACTCCAAAATGAAGCTTCAGACCACAGTAGCTGTATAGCGCAAATACATTTTACCCTCTGCATGGGAAACTCTTTGTTCAAGGATGTACGAACTTGTCTTTGTTACATTTTTGCATTTTAACTTAAAGAAGTCCATGTATATTGATGATGTTCCCCAACAAATTAGAGCCAATAGGACCTTTAACCTGGTTCCCATTGTGGAATGTGGGGTAGTTTGGATTTCTTTAGTTAAAACCAGGGTTTCTGGCTGTGGGTTCAGACAAGGTTTTATCAGTGAAACTTTGGATGTTCAACTTTGGTCAACCTCAGTAGTGTGGATTCCCATAATCACTCAATACCACCAATATGAACATGAAGGCTTGCACAAGCCTCTGAGACACTACATGTTTTCAAGCTGCTGATAACATCACCATTGGACAGCTCAGCAATCTTGGAGGAGAACACTGATCACTGAATTCTGTTGCATCAGCTAACAAATGCCAGTGCCAGCTAGCATTGCAAGACAAGATCAGACACGATACGATACGATGCGATATGATACGATACAATAAGATGTGATGAGATACGATGAGATACAATACGATGAGATAAAATGCAATAAGATAAGATGAGATACGATCAGATACGATCAGATACAATAAAATGAGATACGATAAGATGAGATATGATAAGATACGTTGAAATACGATGAGATAAGATGCGATAAGATAAGATGAGATACAATAACATACGATAAGATGAGATATGATAAGATACGATGAGATAAGATGCGATAAGATAAGATGAGATACAATAAGATGAGATATGATATGATAAGATGAGATACGATAAGATGAGATACGATCAGATACAATGAGATACAATAAGATGAGATATGATAAGATACAATGAGATAAGATGCGATAAGATAAGATGAGATATGATGAGATAAGATGCGATAAGTTGAGATACGATCAGATACGATGAGATACAATAAGATACGTTGAGATAAGATGCGATAAGATGAGATATAAGATACGATGAGATATGATGAGATATGATAAGTTGAGATACGATCAGATACGATAAGATGAGATACAATAAGATAAGATACGATGAGATAATCCATTATTGTCTTACAAGTGGGACAATAGTGTAATGGGGGAAGGGGAAGGCCATGCTACCTACCAAGAAAGCCAAACCAGTAATGCCCTCTCGGACTCTTTGTGCCATCACCAGGGTTTGAACTTGCCGTTTTCTGATGACTGGGCCAATGCTTTGACGGTTGCGCCACTCTGGAGCACCATTTGTAATTGTTGTATCTTTACAACAAAATGTTATTACTGTTTTCCAGGCCTGCGTGGGTCACATCATGTTGAGGTCAAAGTGAATAACTGTCATTGTGAACACTCCTCATCACACAAGGTGCACTACACTATAATGTGACCTCTTAGTCCTTAACTACTTGACTGCAGCTTAAAAGTGTTCATAATTAGCCACTGGGACATCACGCCATCACCCAGACAATTACAAACCACCAGGCGTTCAGTCTTGGGCTTAGGGTCAATGTTCTGGTGCTGCAATAGTCAGAAATCACAGTCCATCAGTCAAACCAGAGTCTCAGTGATATCAATTATATCCATAGGTCATTAGATGAGACAGACGCATTGATTCCCTGCATGTGTTCTGCTTTTAGGGGCGTCTCAGTGGTCAGAATATCACACACCCACAAGTATTTCACATTCCACAGTTCTATGAATGCCATGGATTAGAACATGGTTCTGTGTGCCAGGCTTCTCAGACGCACCGGATTAGCGTGAATGGAGGTTGGGGTGGTGGGGCGGTGGGGCGGTGGGGTGGTGGGGTGGCTGGGGTGGTGGGGGGAATAGGGGGTGGTTGGGCGACCAAAACATTTCACCCAATTTCCCTTGGCCACACTGGGCAGCAATGGAGGTTTCCCCTCCTCCGTCATTTCTTCCATGACCGCGGTGTCTGTTTTCAGCAACAGCCGACTGGAAGCGCGTTGGAGAATGTGGCTTTTGTTTTATATATAAAAACATGTTAAACGAGCAATTCCCGAGTCAGCATTTTCCACTGACACACACACACACACACACACACAAACATTATAATACAAGTATATTCATGTTTGTGTGTGTAATTATTTATTTCTAAAAATAATTTGCTACATATTTATGTATATATCATTAAAAATATATAATAATGTGTGTGAGTATAGAAATAATATTTTTTGTTTCATTTTGCTCTCTTTCTCATTCTATTTACAATTATTTATCACACATATGTATGCATATACTGTATATGGAATATATACTCCCATATATATATTATGTATATGTAACAATTTGTAGTAATTATAGAATTGAGTGTATTATTTTATCATATGTAGTATATGTGTGTCTGTGTAAATAATTTGTGTAATAATAGTAATATATCAAATATGTCATATATGCAATGTATATAATAACACAAATGTATCACATGTGTAATTATAAATTTGTATTATATACAGTTATAAATATGTATGTAAATAGCTATATATAAAATAATAAGTCTCAAATAATATAAGTGTGTATAAAGTATGTAATAATGATATGTTTAATGCTGAGTGAATGTAGCAGTGCTTTCTGTTCATTTTACTATAGTGAAACCGCAGAGCAGCTCATAGTTCAGTTTTAATGTGACAGTTTGTCCAAGATAAACTCACAGCTTTTCATGCTTTGTACTATATAAACGTCTCTCCCCTCCTCCGCCCCCGTTCCTATTACAATCCTGCAGAAAAAAATGGAACTACTTTTCTTTCTCTCCGGTTCTCACGGCTGCAGCTGTCGCCGCTTTCTGACCGACGACTGATTGATTGTTTAATGTACGAATGGAAATGTATATTTGCCGACTCTTAGATGTCATTCTGTAACTTTAGCATTTATTAAAAAGCTCCACCTTCCTGCTCCACCTTCCTGCTCCACCTTCCTGCTCCACCTTCCTGCTCCACCCTGCTGGTGTACAACCACAGACAATGCTCCACCTGTGTCAGCCACACACAGTGAGTAAAAGTACATAGAGAGGTGTTTCTCACAAAGTGGCCAGTGAATTACAACAAATGGGGGTGTTTCTTATAAAGTGGCCAGTTAGTGGAAGCACATAGATGGGTGTTTCTTATAAAGTGGCCAATGAGTAAAAGCACATAGATGGGTGTTTCTTATAAAGTGGCCAGTTAGTGGAAGCACATAGATGGGTGTTTCTTATAAAGTGGCCAATGAGTAAAAGCACATAAATGGGTGTTTCTTATAAAGTGGCCAGTTAGTGGAAGCACATAGATGGGTGTTTCTTATAAAGTGGCCAGTGAGTAAAAGCACATAGATGGGTGTTTCTTATAAAGTGGCCAGCACATAGAGGGGTGTTTCTTATAAAGTGGCCAGTGAGTAAAAGCACATAGATGGGTGTTTCTTATAAAGTGGCCAGCACATAGAGGGGTGTTTCTTATAAAGTGGCCAGTGGGTAAAAACACATAGAGATGTGTTTCTTATAAAATGGCCAGTGACTTACAACAAATTGGGGTGTTTCTTATAAAGTGGCCAATGAATAACAACAAATGGGGGTGTTTCCTATAAAGTGTCCAGTGAATTACAACAAATAGGGGTGTTTCTTATAAGGTGGCCAGTGAATTACAACAAATAGAGGTGTTTCTTATGAAGCGGCCAGTGAATTACAACAAATAGGTGTGTTTCTTATAAAGTGGCCAGTCAGTGGAAGCACATGGGGGTGTTTCTTATAAAGTGGCCAATGAGTAAAAGCACATAGAGGGGTGTTTCTTATAAAGTGGCCAGTGAGTTACAACAAATAGGGGTGTTTCTTGCAAGGTGGCCAGTGAGTGGAAGCACATGGGGGTGTTTCTTATAAAGAGGCCATTGAGTGAAAGCAGAAGAAAGTGGCCGGGCAGTGGAAGCACATAGAGGGGCTTTTCTTATAAAGTGGCGCTTGGTTGTAAGTGTAGAGTAATGGCTGGATAAGTGATGTAGACCAAGACTAGAATGAACTGTCTCATTTCATGCAGTTAATTGGACTCTGGACATGCTGAAAGCCCCACAATGGCAGTCTTGTTCCTGAAGCGCTAATGCTGGTTAATTGTCTCTCAATGTGTTCTTTTTATTTGTGTTACTGTGAGCTTGCGTGTGCCTTTCACTTTCCTAAGGACTGTAATTTGAGGAATTTCCTTCTGTAAGTTGATCTCATTCCCACCTGCACCTGAAAATGACCAACATTGGGTGGTTTGTTACTTTTGTGCTGTTTGTAAATGGAATTTTGCTAAATCACCGGCTGTTTTCGGTTGCTGTTTAAGCCAGTAGGCAGCTCCAGCAGATATTAAGACTGAAATAATCTGGATTTATTGGCAAAATCAAAGGATTTTAGGGTTGGAATAGAAGACATAATATTTTTTCTTCTATTATTTGTAAGAATGTTGTTAAAATGTGAGGGTAGAGCACAAATTATTCAATTTATTATTATTAATTATTTAAAATACTTTTGATTCATTAATTTAGCCTATTATTCACCATCATTCATATAACAGTCATTTCCTAAAGTATGTGGCCCATGGTCAGCATTCCTTCCATAAAAAACCAGCCGGACACTTTGCGCAAAATTAAGTTACTGATTACATTAATATTTTGTCTCATATTTGACACAGCTGGAATTATTGAAAACTTTTGTATTATGGGCAGCACGTTTTTTCCCCCTTCCTCATTTCTTGCATTTCCCTCCATTTTTCTCGGCTCCACCCCTCCAGCCTCCATGTCTCTCAGTAATGCCCTGGAGGTGACTGCTGTGTAAAATCAGCCCCAATTTAGGAACAAGGCCGAACCAAATCTTACACCTCACACCAGGCGGCTAAAACAGACCACTCTCGTTCAGCTTCACCCCTCACTCACACTTGTTAGTTCACACTTGCTGACCTTCTAAACGCCTCTCGTGGGACGTTACGAGTGTAGAGGTCCAGGATCTCCGGCTGTTTCCTGCTGTGAGTGTAATAAGAAGTCTTATGCCTCCAGCATGTTTGTGGTTGGTGTTCTTTGTAAATAACATTTCTATGTAATTTACAATATTGAAACAACCAAAATCTCATTGCTGAGTTTTATTCTAAAAAAAATCGCACTGCAATTTGTATTCCTTTGATTCATTAATATTTTATTATTTGTTCAAAGGTTAGTTTTGTTTTTCATAATGCAATTAATTTCAGTTTTTGTGATTTTATGATTAATTGTTCTTCAACACACAACATAATCTGATTAGGGATGAGACATTTCAAAAATGGCTCCCGAAAGCCCCGGTAGATGACTGTTCCTGTTTGATTTTAGACTTAGAACTATAGGTCATTGGATTCCAACTCTTAGATTCATTCATTCATTCTTTTTCTGAGCTGCTTATCCTAACCACAGGGTGTTGGAGCTCATCCCAGAGCTCATAGGATGGAGGGTGGAGAAACTGGATGCCAGTTTATCACAGGATCACTCTCGGATCCATACATAGCTAGACAATATATATAGAAATCAGAATCAGACACATTTTATTGATCAATAAACTGGATAAATAGAACAAAAATATGTATACACCAATCAGCCAAAACATTAAAACCACTGACAGGTGTAGGGAATGACATTGACCGTCTAGTTATTTGATTGGGGTGGGATGTATTGGGCAGTAAGACAACAGTTCTTGTAGTTTATGTGCTGGAAGCAGGAGTGTAAGGATCTGAGTCACTTTAACGGGTCTTGTGGAGCGTTCCAGGTCTGCAGTAGTCAGTACCTACCAAGGAACCATGATTGGTGAATTGGGGACAGGGTCATGGGCACCCAAGGCTCATTGATACACATGGAGAGTGACGGCAAGCCTGTCTGGTCCAATCCCACTGAAGAGCTGCTGTGGATAAATGGCGAATGCTGTTCCCTTTCTAGCCTTCCCTCCCCACATGAATCAATGAGCCTTGGGAGCCCATGATCCTGTCGCTGATTCAACACTTTCGGTAGCTACTGCTCACCTGGAACACGGCGCAAGATCTGCGGTTCTGGAAGTTGTCTACACATTATAGTTTGACCCTCAGGTCCTTACACTCAACCCATTTTTTCCTGCTTCCAACACATGGACATCAAGAACTTACTGTTCACTGCTTAAAATCTCCCACCTACAACATTCACCTTGCAGTGGTTTTAATGCTGTGGCTGATTGTGGTGTATAATAAAACATTTTACATTTTTTCATGTTTTTTCATGTTATTCATGTTACATTTTTACTGTCGCTGTCTTTTTTCGTAATTTTTTTTGTTAAACCTGTCTTTTACCCTCTAACTAACACAGATAGACTAATCTGAACTCTATTCATTAGAGTGGGAAGTGTAGTCCAGCTCCATAATATTACTTTTTGACACTTTACTAAAATAGGCCACCAATTATGAAGGGAGTAGCGCAGTCCGTGTGGATTACATCACAGACAGCACTAATTTCTCATACAGCCGTAAAGACGCGCTTCATACCCGCAGGATCTCTCGCATTAAAAAGCGTGGACTGAATGTTTCATTAGAAGAGTGGACTGAAGTGCTTTACGCTGATGTTTCCTCTGTAAAACTTGTGCAAGTGCTACAACACCATCAATAACTAAATATCAACATTATCAGCCCATCCCAACTCTACTGGCAGAATTTACTCAACACAGCAGCAGAGAAACAAAGAAGAAATTTATAAAGTATGCTTTGGCTCCATTTACAAATGCAACATCAGCATTTGTTTTCAAACAAGAGCCAAGTGCAATATTATTTTAGCTTTTTTTCTCTGTTATACACCACCAGTCAAAAGTTTTAGAACACCCAGATTTTTCAGGTTTTACTGGCGATTTATGCTGTTTAAATACAGTGAATAACCTTAAGTAGTAAAAATTAAGCAGCTAAATACATCATAAATAAAAAAGTTTTGAAATGTACTGTACTCCATCAAAGTGTAGTGTCTTTCTGCAGCAAAAACACAAGTTATCTTTGGAATTATTGCAAACAAACAAAAAAAAAGCATCTAATCTAAGTTCTAAATGTGTTTAGTGTGTAAAAAGTAGTTTAATGTGTTGGGAGCTGTTAGAACAGTGCAGGTGATCCCCCCTCAGTGCCTCCAGCCTTTACAAGGCAGCAGCACTTGATTTAACCACTGATTGAGCCCAAACCAGGGATTTGATGGTTACTACAAATAATTTCAGGCTTCCAAAATGATAACTCTTGAAAGTACAACATATACTGTTCATTGTATTAATTGTACTTATTTTGCTTCTAATATTAGTGATCTGAAATAAAAACACTGACTCAAAACTTAAATAAAGTTAAAAAGTTAAAGTTTAAAAGTCTCTCAGGTGCCCAAGACTTTTACACAGTACTGTAGATTTAATAGAAAATATACTTTAACTGATGAACTGGTGAACTTACAGCTTTCCTGCAGCAATGGAAGTCAATTAGGACTTGAATGTGGCAAACAATTCCCACAAGTGCTTCAACTTCTGCTGATGACCCACAAACCCCTCAATGTAACCAAGTTTTTTTGTTGCTTCCGCCAAGCTACATATTGACAACCTCAAGTCTAATTTGTGTGTTATCTAATATATATATTAGTGTGTGTATAATATATATAGTAGTATATGTAGTATATGTATACACACACACACACACACACATATACATACACACATATATATGTGCACACAGTGGGTAAAATATTGAACACATAAGCAATTTTCTAAGTAAATATATTTCTAAAAGTGCTATTGACATGAAATTCTGGTACGAGATGTTGGTAACAACGCAGCCAATCCACACCTGCAAAGAAATCAAACTATATACTGTATGTCCATACATACACAAGCCATGGCGATTCAATGCATTCCTTGTTTACTGTACCTGCTAATGCTAAGCTTCTAAGCTAATGCTAAGGGGTCCTTGGTTCTTGGACATCTGTCTGAAATCTTGTGGGGAGCACCTGGTCGTGACTGGTTTATGATGAAATGCTGATCTGTACACTTCTGATTATGTCCCCAACAGTGCTCACTGCAACCTTCAGTAGTTTATAAATTCTGTAACCGATGCCATCAGTATGTTTTGTAACAATAAGGTCTTGAAGCTCTTTAGACAGCTCTTTGGTTTTACCCATCATGAGATGTTTGTTGTGTGGACATCTCTGGTTTGATTTCTTTGCATGTGTAGATTGGATGAGTTGTTACTGACATGTCTATAGAAATATATTTACTAAAATTGGTGACGTGTTCAATACTTATTTTACCTACTGTACACACACACACACACAAGAGCCAGCAGAAGCTGAGAGTCCAAGCTCGTGAGATCAGAGGGCATGGGCGCTAAAGCTTTGCTGCATTTATTGCTAAATCCCCCTCTGAAAGACGCAAGCTCAGTGCTAGTGCTGCCATGGCATTACCTCATCGATTTCATGGCAGAACAATGGACGGCACAGCCAGGCACTGCACCGTGAACAGACGATGAGCAGTCAGCTCCGAGTTCAGATCAGCAGCAGTGGGAAATCCTCGTGTTCCAAGGCACCAGGTCCACTACGCATCAGCCAAGATAATGAATCATTTCTCCTGCTTGTGTTTATATGGCTGCCACAGAACTCTCACTGCAATTAGACCTCAAGTCAGTGGGCACAGCACAGAGGGAATTTGCTTTGCAGTCTGTTCGAGTGGAGGCGGATAGTTAAACCTCCAACAGACAGAAGCAATAGGCAATTTGAGAGGGAAGACCACCCTGCTTGTTAGCAAAATGACCCAAATATATTCTCTATGTTAACCTGTCATTAGATAGTGTGCGATTTGATTGGTGGTTGGGTCTAAAGGGGCGTCACCTACTGCCTAGAAGTAATATTTTTCGCTAAAGCTAAATTGCTACAATCAAAAGTGAAAAGATCATGAGTTCCAAACAAGGCATGATCATGAAAAGAGATTGGAACCTTATTCTAGAACCTTAAAGCACCTATTGAACAGGAACAATCCTCTAATGATGCATGTCCATATTTTCTTCTCCTTAGATTCACCCTTTTCTCCTTCTGCTTTCCTGCTCCACTGTCAGCCATGTTGGTTATCTTGGCCTTCATTATCCTATTCCACATCATCTCTGTGATCCTGCTCTTCGTAGCGACCACCAGCAATGTGAGTACATGTCTTAAATGTTTTAAAGTAGAACCGTTTTCCTAAAGACGTGCAGTATTTCAGACTTTTTTCAGAATTTCTTCACAAAAGCACTTAATTATAGTACAATGCACTGTTAGCAATTAGCATTTGGCTATTATCACTGTCATTTTGGGGCACATGTAATTTTTTTGAAAGTTATTGACTGGCAACAAGCATATAAGAACTGAAATAAGTGAATAATTTACAACTTCTCAAAGAGACAGTGAGTAAATACAGTATGGAGACAGATATCAGAGCTGATGGGGTTACTGCTTGGTGATAGGTGGCGGTAGTGGAAGGGGAAGGAAATCCTGCTACATCAATGTGTGATGTAGTCAAAAGTAATCAAATTAAGCAAAATTATTTAAAAAAAAGGTAAATTTAGGTTTCAGGTTGTCTATAATTGGCAGGATATACACTAAACTGTGCAGGGCAGACGTACTCTAGGACCAAGACTGAGAACTATTGCAGAACAGTTGCCATTATTCATGAATCTTTGCTTCCAGGCTTGGTGGTTTGCAAATAATGGGAACTTCTACACCGATCTGTGGTACAGCTGTAATAATAGCTGTGTGGATATACCGTACAGTCATACCAAAGACGCAAGTAAGCTACTCTTTTTATCATAGGCTTCATTCAACCACCATCCACTTTATTAGAAACTGGATTGTACAGAACATTTATACAATTTCTACAATTATTGGATAATGTTTATATTGGATAGGTTAATAAGGTTTTTATATAGGTTTGATAAGGGTTTATCTTCTTTATATTCTTATATTTCTTTAGAATGTTTTTTAAAATATTTGTACTATATTTATTGTTGTTATTATTGTTCTTAAATTGCTTTTAATTTGTGTTATTGCCCTTAAATTGCTTTTAAATAGCTTTAAAATTTTGTTTATGTATCTTGAGGTCACGGGTGGTCGCAAAAAGCATTTCACTACACATCATACTGTGTATGACTGTGTATGTGACAAATAAAATTTGAATTTGAATTATTATGACTGTAGCCAATCTGTTGCTGGGCAAATTACAAAGCAACTACCACAAAATTTATCACTGGTCTGATTCTGACCACAGGGGCACTGCAGACCACGTGCATGGTAGTGGCGAGGGTACAAATGTACCACAGGTACTAGGGGTGGGAATCGCAGGGTCTCTCACGATACGATACGATATGTGATATGGGGTCCACGATAAAGATAATATCGCGATACCACAATATCGCGATAATCGATATATCGCACGACAAATACGTATCGATAGAACACAGAAACACAGGGATGCATTATTAACTTACATAAGTAACAGAAATGATATTGTTAACTTTCCCATATTTGCTTTGCGACCACGATTGGAAGCTCAGAGAAACCACTACTATAAAGCTTCAGAACTTTATTTCTGTTCCACTATGTCACTTGGCAAGTAGCGTTAGCATCGTGCTAACAACATTACTCCCCATGCCTCCTGCTCTACAGCTCTGGTTTTAACCGTGTCTACGCCCTGCTACATACATAATACATTCTCTCAGCACGTGCAGATTTCCTCTATATTGCATAAACGCATCTTCATGTCGATCTCACACATTATACTGCACATATAAGAGCTACTCAATATCTTTAATATTCCCCAACAGCCCTCAGATATTGCAACAGAAATGAGTAATTACGTGTGTTACAGTCCTAGAACTATAATCAGAAATCAGAAGTTTGTTTTAAGCCGTTTCACACCTTTTATTGAAAAAAAACTCTGTTAAAACACGGTAGGAAGAAGGTGGAAACGCTTTGCTGGGCGCGGTGAAACCCGGGGGGTGGAGGGGGGTGTGTACTCACGTTCACCGGTCGCTGTAAATTCATCCCATCGCTACGAAATAAGTTCAGGAGAA